>CAJVGC010000060.1:5280495-5522118 GCA_910822075.1 Senecio squalidus
ACGTGTTAAACACGTGAGGGTATTTTAGTCATTTTGTCCCCTTCTCTCCCAAAATCAAATAAACCCTAAAAAAATAAGCTTTACACAAACACCCCTTCACACACACACACACACTAACAAACAGTCGAACAAAATCATCTGAAAATTCAACACAAAATGTTTAAAAGTATAAACCCTAAAATTGAAATCATCAATCGATCGATCAGAATTGGGAAAAATGGAGAAAAGTATGTGGCTGGAGAAGCTTTACCAAGAAACGGTTGAATTTATGGAGAAGTTTTCCATTAACGAAAACGTAAGCGTGGATGAAACCTCCCGTGACTACCCAAACCTGCCGCCGGAAATGAAACCTCCCGTGACTACCGTGACTGCCGCCGGAAATGAAACCTCCCGTGACTACCGCCGGAAATGAAACCTGCCGCCGGAAATGAAACCTCCCGTGACTACCCTATAAATTCTTCAGCGTCCTTTTTCATCTTTTTGAGAAGCAATCGGAAATGAAACCTCCCGTGACTACCCAAACCTGCCGCCGGAAATTAATGGTTTATGAATGCCGCCGGAAATTGATGGTTTATGAATGCCGCGATTTATGAATGCCGCCGGAAATTGATGGTTTATGGGTCGTCTGATTGTTTTTTATTTTAGAGATTATGTATTGGTGTTGGTGGTGGGATGAAAGAGAAAGAGAAAGAGGAAGAGGGGTTTCTGTAATTTGATTTTGGGAGAGAAGGGGACAAAATGACTAAAATACCCTCACGTGTTTAACACGTGAGGGAACCCTAATGGTGAAATTAGACGGACGTTTAAAATAGGGACGAAATGCGTAATTACTCTAAACTTTGGGACCATCCATGCAACTTTTTAAACTTAGGGACGATAACCGTAATTCCATATAAACCTTAGGGACGATCTATGTAATTTACTCATAAAGTAATAAGAAGAAACAATAAGAAATGAAAATAATAAAAGTCGGAGAATTAAAGAAGGTGGAAAGTGGACCACCAATTGAGTTTAATAGGAATCTAAGCAGTCTCAGTATTTTATAAGACTTTTGCTGAGGTGTTTTTTCACAAATCTATTCAACCTATGTGTAGTCATTATTTCTTTTGATTGAGCTCTCAAACACATCGCAACTGTGGATGCTCTTAACTTTGGACCATTAACATGAATGTAAAGAAACAAAATGACCAAAAGTTAGATCCACAGAAACGAAAGTATATTTCGGGTAGGTTTATTCAAAAATAGCCGAAAGCTACATTGGATGGGGTAATTGGCACGGAAGGGCTAAATGGCACTTAGCGCAAGAAAGATATCAACATGATTTTAAGTGAGGAGGCCAGATGCAATGTTTAATAATCTCAAAGACGACCTTGTGGTAAGGAAGAGTTCGAAAATGGTCATGAAAATACCAGTTAAACAACGTATATTACAAGATAAAAGATTAAGATTCATTGACTAATAACAAAAAGTTACTTGTTTACCGGTTTAAGCCATTTTTATCACTTGATCCACAAGACTCAAGACTCTTTTTTAAATTTACATAATTATCGATATACGGAGTATTTTATAAACACTCTTTTGAAAGTTACTTGCTAGCTCTTTTTTCCTTTGACATGTGTATGACATCGGCAAATATCATCCTTAATTATGTGAAATGGTGTGTAAGGTTCTATACGTTTTTCACGTTTGTTTTTAAATCTTAATATTTACTCTAGACTTCTCTTGTATCTCCATTTTATAATTTTGGTGGTCTAAACCATTATCGAATCGTTGCCTTTGACCCATGTATATTTACTTCATCAACCAAGTAATGAAATACACGAAAGCTATGTAGTTGCTTCCTTTTATTATTTGAAATTTATCGTTTATTTTATTTTTGTTTCTTTAATAAACACACTAAAGTTTTTTTTTCGGTTTCAAGTCAGGGTTAATTGCATAAGACGTTTTTATAAATTGTCCATTGAACTATATATATACGCAAAATATTTCTCAAATAGCTGTAGCTATTGTTTCAATTTCTAAACGTAAGAACGAAAACTATAATTTAACCAAAAACCAAAAATATAAGTTAATTTTCTAACAAAATCAATATCATTCATGTCCATTCACCATCAAATTATCATGCAATTTGAGCTTTAAAATGTTTTACATTGCAGTATGCTTTTTAGGTTTTACAATTCTTTAAATTTGAAGATTTTTGGAAGACAATCTTTGTGTAAAGATACAAGCTTGAAGGGTTTTCTTGGGTAATTTTTTACTTTCTTTTTTCTTGCATTTTTCGTTAATTTATGTTATGCACACTAAGTGTTTGATAAAATTCTCCTAAAAAAACACTCTGGTATTCTTATACGGGCTTACGCGACATCTATATAAGTTGCCACATTACCTGTTTGTGTGTGTTTCATTGCAGTGGCGGACCATAGGTGTATCCTGGGGTAGCCATGGTCCACGGATACCCCTCAATTTGCCAAGCGATATGTTTTTACAGTGTAAAAGATTTCGAAGGGTTTTTTTTGTATGTTAAGTTAAAAGGTTTTTAAAAAAATCTTTATTTCGGATACTCCTCAACTTTGGTACTGGATCCGCCACTGTTTAATTGGCCGGATATATAGAATAACGGTATTTGAAAGTTAGATACATACAATTCAATAGGCTCATAAAATTGGATACGTACTATAGATTACAGAGTAAAGTTAGATATACATTTCCAGATACCTATCTCTAAAATAAATAGCAGAATTAGTTGAAGTAATT
Source organism: Senecio squalidus (assembly GCA_910822075.1). Classification (NCBI taxonomy): domain Eukaryota; kingdom Viridiplantae; phylum Streptophyta; class Magnoliopsida; order Asterales; family Asteraceae; genus Senecio; species Senecio squalidus. The sequence continues at coordinate 5,283,250 of CAJVGC010000060.1, forward strand.
TACAAACTTTGTACACTATCTTATTGTATTGTCCTTGTTACAGGTTGTTTCGAGATATTGGTAAACGAAATATGTGTGAGGATGGCAAGGCTAAGACGCGTGTTCTTTTTTGCGGTCCTCACTTTCCTGCTTCACATAACTACACCAAAGAGTATTTGAAGAACTGTTCGTTTATCGAGGTATATTATGATTGATTGATGAACTAATACTTCATGGAAAGTAGGACTTCAAATTGCTTGATCGTTGTACCTTTTTATTTCGTAGGTTGATGATCTTCCGTTAGATATTATACCTGATCGTATTAGCAACTACGATATCTGTGTGGTAAAAAGTATGCGGTTAAATTCAGATGTTATTGTTCGTGCAACTCGAATGAAGATCATAATGCAGTATGGTGTTGGCTTAGAAGGTCCTTTTTCTGTTTGCTTAATATGTGTATGATGAACCGTGCAACTACGTTTATGACTTGAGTTTTTCTTAATCTTATTATGAAGGTGTTGATATAGCTGCTGCTACAAACAGTGGAATAAAAGTTGCTAGAATTCCTAGTGGGGAAACAGGAAATGCTGCTTCATGTGCCGAAATGGCCATCTACTTCATGTTAGGCCTTCTCCGCAAACAAGTAGGTTCTCATGTTAATCTACTAATTAATACCTGCTTTGGTTACAATGCTAAACACGACCCATTGAAAGAGGTCAGATTGGCGTTTGGAACTGTTACATACTGTTCTAACAATTTGAATTATTATTACTCGGAAGTGACAAATAACTCAAGCATATGTGATGCAAACTATTAACCAAGACTAGGGTTAGGTTGACGCACAGTGCTATTATTTCATCAAGAAGAGTCTATAATGGGTGTACGCACATTCCTTTCTTGACATGGTGGTAATCTGTAAATATTATTGTTTCCCCCTCGGATATATAAGATTATTTGCATGGTAAATGATAAATAAAGGTAATATGTCTAAATCTTTGAATCTGTGTAACTTGTAACATGCTTCTCATAAACGTCACTTTCTCCATTTATTTAGTGATCGTTGTACCACACACCTAAACGACTCCAGAGTCCAGAGTATATCATTTGTAACGATTATTGCGTGAAATTCCTTGTTAACTTTTATCCCGAATCTAAGTGTGGAACCTAGCATAATAGTTTGCACCTGAACCCTGTTCAGAAAACCTAGAAATAGAAATATTGTTGGTTTTTGTTGTGAAACTTAGACTCTCACTGGAATACAAGTTCGAGACAGAGTATTTCTTCTGCTGCGCTTTTTTTTTAACTCTCCCCCTTCCCCTTTTTCTTAGCTTCTTTTTCTCTGTTTTTTTTCCCTACGTTTCACTTATATTTTGTCTCTGCAGAATGAGATGCAAATTGCTGTAAGGCAACTGAAGGTTGGAGATCCAATTGGCGATACGTTGCTTGGAAAGACGGTAAGCTCTGTCAATCTTTTCTTCAGTCTCGTGTCCCATAATATTGCACAAAATGTCGAAAGATTTTTGCATTCTTCTGATGGAAGTACATGATCGGGGAGAGAAATTATTTTCTGGCTGAACTTGTGTACAATTTGCTATTCTTCAGGTTTTCATCTTGGGATTTGGGAATATTGGCATTGAATTGGCAAAGCGTCTTCGTCCGTTTGGTGTCAAGATCCTTGCTACAAAACGGAATTGGATTTCCAGTTCTACAGGTGTCACAGACTTGGTTGATGAGAAAGGTTCTCATGAAGATATATACGAGTTTGCGAAGAAATCCGACATAGTTGTCTGCTGCTTGACCATGAATAGTGAAACCGTCAGAAGCTTTCTTTCCTATAATTTTTCCGTTTACACTTTTTCTTAATGGAATTGTACTTGCTAAGAAGTAACAAATTTGATCATTATTCAGGTCGGTATTATAAACAAGAATTTCATATCATCAATGAGAAAGGTTAGTTTCTGTGATACGTGTAATTTGGTTTCCGTTTAATACTATACTTTATGGATTTGCATAAATAAATCTCAGGGTGGCCTACTAGTGAATATAGCTCGAGGAGGTCTTTTGGATTATGAGGCCGTTCATAACGGCCTTGAATCTGGCGATTTGGGTGGCCTAGGAATGGATGTTGCATGGACAGAGCCTTTCAATCCAGACGATCCAATCTTGAAGTTCCCAAACGTCATTCTAACACCTCATGTTGCAGGCGTTACAGAATGTTCGTATAGATCCATGGCCAAGGTATATGTTTCTCTATCACTTTTTCTGCAAACTGAGATACACTCTTGCGTGTTTGTAATCATATATAGTTTGTCACATTTTACAGGTAGTTGGTGACATCGCGCTTCAGCTTCACTCGGGAAAACCTTTGACTGGGATAGAGTATGTCAACTGATTATGCCTCCCGGTTAAGATTTCAATAAACCATTGTGGAACCAGTTCCTTCTCATTTTTATGAATGCATATCTTTTGTTATGTGCATATATTTGGGTGTTTGTTTGGGCTTATATAAGCGGCTTATGACTTATTGATATTTCGACTTATGTTTCACAAACTCGGATTTTTTTGCTTATGTAACCATTTGTGGGCTTATTACTGTTTATTATGTCATAATTAACAATAATAAGCCTATAAACAGTTACATAAACCAGAAAATATGAGCTTATGAAACACAAGCCAAAATATTAATAAGCCGTAAGCCCTTTATATAAGCTCGAACAAACACCCCTTAAGGAGTACATTACATGTTTATGTCATTAAAATAGATCGAAAATTATGAATTCAGTCCTTTGACTTTAATATTTACAAAAGATGCCCTTATAGTTGGCTATTTGTAACAATGTTGTTCTTATCGTGATAAAAAAAATGACTAAAATGCGTTTGAGGTGAAGGTCACCAATATCGCGGGTCACGGCCTTGCACTATCGTTCCTCTCAAAAGTAAGAAGTTGATTCAAATTCATAACTATCTATAAAGAAAAACCAACTCTAAATTCGACCATACTTACCCATAAATCTATATTTTGTAAGTATAAACATATAAAAACTGAGTAAATTAAAAAAAATGTCCTTCTAGTATGTTCAAAGATGGAAGATTTCATATTCGAATCATGTTGAGAATATTTAACGGCTCAAATAGTCATTACCCAAAAAAAAGAAAAAGGGAAATAAAAAATTGTAGACGTCGTACCTATAATTACAAAGTGTAGATGTAATCCTTGTATGAAACTTTTCATTTGCTTCTAGTACTTGACTCAAAGTTAATTGACTTAAATGTCTTGTTGTACGTCTACGTTTGTAATTTAAACAATGGTAATTAAATCATTTTATTATGGAACAAGACCGTTTGCAACATAAAACCGTTGCAGTGCTATTCTTTTAACCGAACCTTGGTCCGACGTCAGATGTGTATATCCTTATACGGAGACTATATCATCTGATTCAACTCGGACATAAGAATTAATATTTAAGGTTTGGAGATAAATATAAAGTACAAGATAAGTAAAGGCTGCGTAGCAAATGACAATATGGAGTCTCTTATTTGTATGGTCACTTTCTATCTTTCTAGGTAATAGAAAGCTCCCAAACTCTAGTTCGGAGGACCCTTCGATTCAACGACATGTCATCCTTTCTATGATCCCAAGTCTGAGATCTTTTTCTTACCCGCATAGTAAGATGATACCATTAGGACTCCTCATTTTATCCGGATCAAAACCTACGACCTATTTTACGCAATCTTTGATATTAAGTATATAGACGATTAACATAGATTCGGACCACAAGTTCAAATCGGACCTACGACAACATAAACTCAACCAAACCAAAATTTTCCCACATGAACTATATATACACTTTCATAATTATAAGACCACGTCTACTATTTCCTTTTAGGTTAATGACTAATTTGAACAGGTAAACAGAAAAACAACCATATAAACACTTTTATAGTTTGCTTAAAAAAAATATAATATATTATTTAAATCAACTTCTAATATTAATTGCTCGTTTAAAATCACTTAGCCTCTCAAAAACTTTACTACGTAAAGTTCGGGTCTGTGACATCCCGTATTTTGAGGTATTAATCGATTACCGTTTATCTTTATTTTTATCGCTTTGGTTTGACCCATTGATTTTTCTTGTGATTATTCACGGTTTTTATTGTATTTGTCGGTTTTATGTTATTTGTTGTTTCGTCCTCCGTGACGGAAGCGTTCTAGTTACCTAAGTGCCGATTAGTTAGTATTCTCTTATAATAAGTTAGAGTGTTTAGGCCTTTGATTATTTATTTAGATTACCGTTACTAATATTACAAAGTTGGTCCTTTCTAACGAGTCAAATATGTGCCTAAGTTACTAACGTACACGTGCTAAACAACTGGAAATCGAACGTCGAAAATCTGCCGAGACCAGACCACCACTGCGCCGCATTGGTGCTCACTGCGACGCATTGGGTGTCACACCCCGCTCAGGCGGAAACCCGAGGTGCGAACAATTTCAGTAGTATCAGAGATTCAAGGTTACTACATTTATTTAACAAAAGGATAATCGAATTAAATAAGTAAATCCGAAGTTCAAAGTTTTACATAATCCGAATACATAAAGTACAATAACGTCAAATGGATCATAAAGGAACTAATCATAGCAAAACAAGTTCCACGTAAACGATCCAAATAGTCACAAAAGAAAGCATCAATCTACGGAAACCTCAAATCCTTGAAAAGCGTAAAAATACGACGTCAACATAAAGTTGGTGGGTTATTCGCAATTTTATAAAAACATTAAGTTCGAAAGTTTTGACACAAAATTTGAAATATATAAATCAATAGTAAAGATATCTTGATTTCATAAACAAAGTTAGATATATGCATAGCCTTAGATCAACAATTACACCTGGACCTTACGTTTGAAGGCAACATTAACCCCCACCCTTAGTATGTCAAACTAAGGTATAGTCTCGAATAATATGCGGTCATAACATCGACTCATAGGGACAACACTCAATCATAATCTCATATCAGCGATGACGGTTTGTGAAACCCATATAGATCATATAAGTAAAGAGTTAGCAGGCCTTATACTACCACTAAGGCCATATAAGTAAAGTAACACTAAATCTAAAGGCATCACAATCCATAATGCATAAAACAAGATATAAAGTTTAATTCATGCTTTTCATGCCCAAAGTATAAAACAGTAAAAAGGGCTACGAATAACTCACAAATCAGCAAATAATACGTCTGGTAGACAAATCAGGAGAATATCGCTCCACCGTCTAAGTGCCCTAGCATAAAAGACATCGAAAGTCTAAGTATCTCTATAAGTCTAGTAGGGTTTAGCCTTTAATGATTAACATTATATTATATAGTATATTAAAAATGTTCCAATGAATAATATTTCGAGATTAAAGTGACGAGTAAAAAGATAACGGTATTTTTTATCAAAATGACGAGTAAAAGATCACGATATTTTGAGTCAATAATGACTACTGGAAGATATCGATAATTTAAGTCAATAATGACGAATAAAAGATAACGATATTCCGAGTCAATAATAACTACTAAAAATATCGTTTATTCAAGTCAATAATGACGATTAGAAGTTTAAATACCGATACCAAAGTTTAGTCAAAGTTCGCTAAAATCAATGTTATGGGATAGTTGATCTTAGTCAAAGTCGACGATTACGAAGAGAGTTAAAGTCAACTAAAAAGTCAACATTCGACATTTGAAGAATTTTAAATACTTTGAGTAAGAGTAGTTTGAAAACAATTTTATAAAGTTTTAACGAAAGATATAATTTATTATTGAAATTTAAGATTACGATCGCATCTTTGAGAAAAAATATATTTATCGAAAATGTATACGTTTTAGCAAAAATCATAATAATAACTATTAGGTTTATGATTTCGATTACGTCCTGAGTCCCAAACGTTTATTTGTCCATATATATATATATATATATATATATATATATATATATATATATATATATATATATATATATATATATATATATAAGTTTACGTTTGTTCAAAATATATAAGATTTAGGTGGCAAACCGGGAAAACATGTACTGAGGCTTTACTACGGCGCAGTGAATCACCACTGGGCCGCAGTAAGCTTTGTTCCGCAACCCGTTGCGTCGCAGCCAACAAGTATTGCGGCGCAGTGTGCTAAAAACCCACTTTTTAACTTTCTTTTATACGTTTTAATTATCGTTAACATATTAAGTCTTAATATTAATATGTCCAATATGTATATTATAATAATATGTATACAAGTTTATTTATATATTATATATGTAAGTTTGTACATAATAATAAATAATAATACTAATTAGAGTTTAGATAACAATAATATGTATAATTTATTCTAATTAGTCCCAAAATTGTCCAAAATAGTCCAAGAGTCCAAAATAATAACTTTCGGTATAGATTTACGAGTTATACTCATTTTACTTACAATAACTCATTTTTATAAGTTTAAGTTCATATTATACCATTTTAAGCTATTTTAGCCAATAACTTATTAATATGTAAGTATTACGTTTAATATGTTAAATCTTTATGTTTTCTACCAATTTTAACATGTTTATCTATTTTTATATAATACTTAGACGAAATTAGGTGAATAATAAGAAACGAAAGAGATTTAAGGGATTAATTAGAGAGTACCGAAGACCTCCGCAAAATCAATTAAAACTCGTCGGAAAGTCTCGAAATCTCCCGGAAATGAACTCCAAAAGTGGTGGTGATGAGAAACGAAGCTCTAAACACAAATTACACACTTGTTAGAATAAAACTCTTAGAATAATGAATTAGGATGAGATTTAGGAGGTGTTTTTGCTTACTAATCTTCAAGATGTAAAAGCTTCCATGATGATGAACAAATCCGAAAATGGAAGGTGAAAATGGAGGATGATTCCTTGCAAGAACACGTGAGATTTATGTTAGAATCTTCTACATAAACAAGGAAGAAGAATAAAAGATAGAAAAGATGAGATTTTTGTTGGAAAAGCTTACCAAATGAAAGGAAATCAAGGATATTATGGTGAATATGATTGAGAATCCTCTTGTAACTTGAAACTCACTCACTTATGTGTTTACTAACTTTCTCAACTTCTGGAAATGAAGAGAGAAAAATGAGAGAATGGAGAGAGGTGAGTGATGGAAATGAAAGAGAAAAGGTGAATGAATATGGTAAGGATGGAAAATGGGATGAGAGATGAAGTAAACATGGTCTTAGATCTAAATCTAGATCAAACCCACTCAACATGGGAAATTTCCAGACCATAGTCACGAGATGGAAGTGTGGAAGTGGTCCAAAAAGTTGAAAATGACGTTTTCGGCACCATCTGTCCGAGAGCCCGACTGCGGTGCAGTCCTCACCTGACCACAGCCAACCGGTTAACCTTCCATTAACTTTTCGTTAAAAGGACTGAATTTGTAATATTTGTAACGTTAATTCTCGTTAAAGGACTAACTTTATAATATATATATTTAACGTTAATCTTAATCGTATAATCGAAGGCATAACTCATCCATACTTATCTTACGAGCATACTTATATCTACTAGACACTTAGGTACTAAAGCGTTTCTGTCACGAAGGACCAAACGTTAAATAAATTCCCGATTTAACAAAATAAGTAAAGCGTGAAAAACATAAATAACAACAATAATAGGGTCAAAACAAAAATCAATAAAATAAACGACAGAAGGCACAACGAAATGGTACTTCAAAATACGCGGTTGTCACAGTGGGGACTGCGACACAGTGTCTTGGTTACTACGTCGTAGTGCGGGCCTCTGACATAATATGCCAAATCCATCGTTTTCGATTATTTGGAGATCCACAATATTCCCAACCCGTGATTTATCTCTATAAATTGCTTATTATGAGTGGTTTTGACCACAATCTAGATCTAACATCATTTCCTAACCATCTCTCATTCCATATTTCACTTTACATTTCTTTTCATATTTTCACTTTCATTTCAAACTTTCACCAACTCATTTCTCTCCCAAATTCCAGAGATTATGAGCCTAAAACCACACATATTCAAGTTAGTTTTCAAGCTACAAATAGTTTTCTATCATCATATTCATCATCCTACACCTTCTTTTGTTCAATTACTTGGTAAGTTTCTTTTTCTCATCATCAAATCTCTTTTATTCTAACATCTATGTTAGAGATTTCTAACATAATCTTCTTGTTGTATGATGCAAGTTTTCCTTCTTCCATCACCTCCATTTCTCCATATCCGAGATTTCATCTACCACCTTGAAGATGTACTCATCTTGAGTTTTTGGTAAGAAATCTCCACCTATTTCTCTATATTTCCTATTTTAAGCTCTATTTCTAATGGTGTGTTTATTTTGTATTTGGAGTTGGATTTTCTCACCACCACCACCACCATTGGAGATCGTTTTTTCGGGTTTACTACTGTGACCGTTTTCCGACGAGATGTTGATATTTGTGGAGGTCTTCGATACTCTCCAAGTTTCCCTTGATTTCTCTTACGTTTTCCTTAATAAATCTTAAAAATTTGGTTAAGTAATATGTAAAATGGATTAATATGGATGAAAACCTAATTATTTAACTTAGTACACATAAAAATCTTCATATTATAAGTTATTAGTTAATAGTAACATAAAATGGTGTAATTATGAAAACAAGTTTATAAAACGGTGGATTATACGTAAAAGATATAATAATAGTAAAATTATACCGTCATCGAACTTATCGGAATTATTGGACTCTTTGGACTTTTTAGACTATTTTGGACTAGATAAGTTATAGTATGACGTTTTGACACTAATTAGTATTATAAGTATTATTTATGTAAAGTTCACATATTTAACATACATAAACTTGTATGTATGAAATCTTATGTAATATAACTTATTATTATGTAAAAGTTACATATTTAGTATATAGAACTTTATATATATATTTATGTAATACAACTTTTTGGATATATAACTTATTATCATTAAAACTTACAATAAAAGTTACGATTCTTAATACGTTTTAAAGAAAAAGTCTAAAAACTAACTCTGAACATTTCGAAACATATAAGTATATTACTATATGTAAAATAGTATATATTGACAAATACACGTCTTTAAACTCAAAGGAGTAATCACAATCATAAACATAATATTTATTATTATGACAAACTCTAAACTTATATATTTTCGACAAACATAGTTTTTACTCAAAACGCGATTATAATCTCAAACTTATAATAATAAATTATAACTTTCGTTAAACTTATATAAAAGTGTTTTACCCTTAAAATACTCGAAATATTTAAGTATAATTTATTTATGCTTAAATTCTTCAAATGTTGACTTTTTAGTTGACTTTTGACTCCTTATTATAGTCGTTGACTTTGACCGGAGTCAACTATCTTATTACGTTGATTTTGGTTAATTCCGACTAAACTTCGTTTTTCAATAATTCAATCTTCTATCGTTGACTCTTATATGTCGGTAACGACTCTAAATGTTATTCTTTCGGACTCTTAGAATCTATAATGTAATATGACGTTAATTTATAAGGCTAAACCGCACTATACTTATAGAGGTACTTAAAATTATGTAGGGCACTTAGGCGTTTGAGTGATCTCTCCTGGTTGTCATCCCGACACTGTCATTATTGCTTTCAATGAGTAATTCGAGCCCCTTTTACTGTTTTACTTTGGGCTGGAAAGCGTAAATTGAAACTTATTATTATAGTCTTGTTTACCTAGTGGATCAGAATTGTCTTATATTATACGATCATTAGGACTTGTTAGCCCCCCTGTTTATACATGTTAACTCTTTGAACCTCCGTTGCATGTATATAGATCTATATGGGTTTGACCAAACCCTCATTACTCTATAGAATGTCCCTATGAGTGGATGTTATAGCCCTTTGTGATTATTTGTTGCATTTGGTTTGATCGCCTTAGGATTGGGGTTATTATTGTGGTTTAGTTCTGGTGTATGTTATCTAGGCAATATACGTCGCACTATGGTTTTTAAACAAGATTTGTTTGGAAATTTATCACTAATCTATATATTTAAAATGGATCACTTTCAAACTTAAAGTGCGAATAATTCACCAACATGTTGTTGATGTCAGTTTATGTCACACCCCGCTAAAGCGGAAACACGGAAGTGTGAAGAGCAAAGAATCATTTCACGAGTTATACCAAAAGTCAACGGTTCAAGTCATATATATTGAGATTAAAAGGTAATCATGTTCGAAAAATACAACCAAGATCCGTAAGTATAGAAAGACAAATACATAATAAAGTATTTGTAATAAAATTCCCAAGTATCCCAGGTCTTTTCCCGTATTACTCTTCACATAACTAGCTTGACCCGCCTGAGCAATGCGCTTCATAACTTATGCTTAATTCCTGAAACATGAGATAAAGTGTCTACTACGAAAACGTAGTGAGTGAGTTACAGTTTATGAATTGAAGAAAAGTTCCATTTAAAAGTTTATAAGAGTCCGAAACGAATTCAAGGTTTTATAAAAGTTTGAGAGTCGTTCGGGATCAAAGAGTTTCAAGATAAGATCAAGTACTTAAAATTCAAGAATAAATTAATTTCAAATAAGTTTAAGTACGATCGAAGTGTAAGTAAAGTATATAAAAGTAGAAATTTACCATAAAGGAGATTAGCGGAGAAAAGTCGCTTAAAGAGTTCATATACTTGTAAAAATTTAAGTAACGGGCGAATTATGCCCTAACTTGTAAAGACTAAATAGAATCAACTTTAGTCAAATAATAGAAGCGGATAACAATCGCTAAAAGTTTATAAGTTTATAAAGACTAAATAGGATTTAATTTAGTCAAGTAGGAGAAGCGGATAACAATCGCTAAAAATTTATAAGTTATAAAGACTAAATAGAATTTAATTTAGTCAAGTAGGAGAAGCGGATAACAATCGCTAAAAATTTATAAGTTATGCGTAAGTAACTAAATAGATTTCTTGTATCAACCTCTTGGCATCTATAACTAAGTGTTCACACTAATCCGATTATCAACCGAGCGGCCCCAACTCCCCGCCTCTCAAACGGGAAGTTAAAAGAGAGAGAAATTCAGTAATATGTACTTAGACTGCCATCTAAGCAAGGAACGGTTCTTTCCTAAGTATCGATACCCATAATTACTATACGGCTTAAGTAGTTAATAGTGTGTAAGAGAGAAACTAAAACATGATTGGGCACTATGAAAGCTTATTATTTAAAAAAAAAGAGAGAATCAACATCACTTAGAAACGTGTTATAGCTCCATCAAGGGTCGGTTACGCATACAAGCATCAATAAATAGTTGAGTTAAAGAGATAAACAGCAATTATACATAGAGAAAGAGATGTTTTACGCATAAGAAATTAAGTAGACGTTTCAATGTCAAATTTTGATAAAGTCAAAGTCAAAGTTTAATAAAGTCAAAGTTTGATAAGTCAAAAGTCAAAGTAGTTCCACAAGTTTAAAAGTCAAAGTAGTCATATAAGTTTACAAAAGGTTGGATCTCATGTTTCCCCCAAAAAGAGTACTTAAAATGTAAGAGTAGAGAGGGGTGTAACTCACGGATTGCGAAGAGATTGAGAACTCGGAAACTCGGTCGGAGTATGAAAGCCGGGAATCACAGATTGCCTAATAATACCAAGGTAGTTTAATGAGTTGTTACATTATTATGTTCTTATGTATGATATAAGAGATTATGTAACTTTTGATTGTAATTAAGTGTTAAATCCAATATTATTCCGAAAATTTGGTCCGAAGCGATTAACGTTGCATTTAGTCCGAAAGGTTATTGTTTTCGATTATTACGTCTTAAGTGCTTTTGCTTACTGAAGTGATTTTATAATTTCTAGGGAAATTTGGGCAGCGCTTCCGCGCCCAAATTTCATGCCCAAAAATTATATCGTCACCTCCGCTCACAAATCACCTAAAACACGATAATATACATAATATAGTTCGAATAGTCCAAAGAGTCCAATACTAGTCACCAATGTTATTAGTTTTATTTATCTCAGTCTAAAAATGATAGCGGTAAAAGTCCAGAATATAACCATGATCTTAAAACGAGTTAAAACGACATATTTCGGGGGAACAGCAGCCCGGTGCTGCGCACCAGGGCACTGGTGCTGCGCACCAGCTGCTGTCCCGATTCTTGTTTTGTGTTTTTCTTGCTAAAAACGTTTTGTGACTTAAAGATTTCGACATGCAACCCGTAGATACTTATAATATGATGTTTTTCTCAGTTTCTAAACAACTTTTAGCCACAAAATCATAGATCTAGGTACTATTTAGACAAAAATCGTTTTTATATAAAAATGACATAATCTCTTCAAATATTCGTTTTTGTTGTTTAGATTGTACATGCAATTAGTAAATATCATTCAAAACATCATTTCCACAGTTTCTAAAATATTTTTATTCTCAGATTTGTGGATTTAAAGAGTGTTTCGGTTTAAAAACGTTTTTGACCGTAAAAAGTCATAGATTTATGAAAAATCGTATTTTTAACCGTTAGATCTTACATGCAAATGAATATTAATGTAGAAATAGTAAAAGTATAGAGATCTACCGAAGGAAAAGTTTAGATGGAGAGTTTTGGCCGGATTCTTGCTCCAAAACTCTTTACAACCGTGGTCCTTTTGATAAAAATGACACCCACTTGCTTCTATCGATAAAAGGGACGATTTGTATGGATTGAAAATGGTTTATAGTGGAGGAAAATCACTGGTTTACTTTGGGTTTTTAGAGAGAATAGGGAGAAAAGTGTGTGTGTGTGTGTTTTTATGTTTTGTTAAAATGAATAAGAAAATGAGAGAAAAGATAATAGGGTATGGGGGGTCACAAACCTGGTCTTGGGACAGGTAATGGACAGTAAATGGTCGTTTCTTATTGGCCAAAGTGGGTGGTGGTGGTGTAAAACGAGAAAAGGACCAAATGTGTAACATTTTTGAAAACCAGGCAAGAGGTGCGGCGCACCACCTCTCTGGGTGCGGCGCACCGGGCCATTTTTGGTCACTTTGAGATTTTCGTTTTTGCGTTATTGCTTCGTTGGACCTTTTTGTTAATTATAAGTTCTTAGGTATGATTAGTTATGAACTTAGGAAAGTTCAATAGATGTTTTCTTGGTATTAGGACTTATATATATTGATTTCGGGTGTGATTCCGACACTGTCGCGTATCCGGTTATTGATCAGTTAAAAGTAACGGTAGACAATAAGAGAGACATAGAGCATCAATTGTATCTAGAATTTGACGGTTGTCACATTCTCCCCGGGTTGAAAGAAATTTCGTCCCGAAATTTAGTTCGTATCATCATGGAGGAATGTTCTAGGACCGATGGGGATATTTCTGACGGGTTTGGTCCTCATGTCTCCATGTGAGATCGGGACCACGTCGGAAATCTCCACTGAGACTTGATGATAGATGAAAGACTTGCCTGGGTTGTTTGACCTTCCGGTCAACAAACTTAGGCGGTTCATCAAAGAGTTTGAGTTCGGCATTGATTTTGACCTTGTCGAGGGGGTTGACGATGGTCTCATCAGATAGGTGCCTCTCGAGGGTGAGACATGGAAACATGTATGTATTAACGTTTGAAGGAATCAGGTGGATCTGAAGGCGATGAGCGATCGGACTAACACGTCCTAAGACTTAGTTTGGACTGGCGTACCTAGGGCTCAGTCAGCCGCGTCTCCAGAAGCAGGCTATCCCTTCCCATGGCGATACCTTGGGAGGTACTCTATTGCCATCTTGGGACTCGGGGGTTTTCTTCTGGTTGGTTACGTAGCTTTTCTGACGGGTACGGGATACTTTCAGTCTTTCACGGATGAAGGGAGGCGTCGGACCTTGCAAGTCGTCAATTGTTAGCTTCTAGCCAACAGAGCGGTGACCGACACTTGCGTCCTAATAGGTATTGAGGGGTTCGCTCTTGGTGCTGGCACGGAAGTTGTTGTCATAGGTGAACTCAGGGGTGGTGAGTATCTCGGCTCCCTATGAAGGTAACTACACCGCTCTCAGCATTTCATCAAGCGTTTGGATCGTCCTTTCGTTCTGACCATCGGTCAGAGGGTGGTACGTGGTGAGGAGGTCTAGTCGCGTCCCTAGCGATTCTCCGGAGGGCATTCCAAAGAGGACGGGGCGCAGATCGACTATCCTTGTCGGCGGTGATGAGGAGAGGGGTTTTGATATTTCGCCTTGACCTTGGGGTGAGTGAGGCACTTGGTTATGTGCAAGGCGGTATCCCTTCTCCACGACTGGCCGCCATCAATATCCTCGGGAATCCTCGTACAACACGTCGGATTCCGGGTGGATGGAACATCGAGATCGGTGGCCCTCGTCAAAAGGAGTTCACGTCGATTCTCAGATTCTGAATTTCATGCTCAGTCATTGACGCAGTGGGTTGCGTCTAGTCTGAGCCCGAATTTCTTCATGGTTGATAACATAATCAGGGAAATGTACTTCTCGGAGCCCAACTTTACGCTTTGAGAATTTGGCATGCAATTTCCGACTTCTGGGAGTTCTTAGGATGAGTTTAAGGTGTCTCACGTGATTTTCCTTGTTCCTGGAGTATATGAGAAAGTCGTTTATGAATACGATTACGAATCTGTCCAGGTATGGCCTACACACTCTATCCATTAGATCCATGAATACTGTTGGTGTGTTGACTAGGCCAAATGGCATGACGGAAATTCGTAATGTCCGTATCGAGTTCGACTGCGGTCTTAGAAATGCCGGTTTTACTGACACGAACCTGATGATAATCTGGGCGGAGGTCTACCTTTGAGATGCAAGTTGCCTCCAGCAACTTACTCGAATAGGTCGTCGATCCTCGGGGGTGATTATCGGTTCTTGTCGGTCAGCTCGTTAGGGTTGCTTATAATGGGTGTACAGGCGGAGGGATCCGTCCTTCTTGTTGATAGGGAAACTCGGGGCTCGCCAGGGGGCGAACTTGAGCGAACAGAGTCATGGTTTAGGGGTTCTTGCAGTTGCTTGGCAGCTTTTGCATTTTGAGTGGTGCCAGACGACATGGTGTCATGGCTACCGGTGTTATGCCAGGAACGAGGTCTATACGGGATTTCGACTTGTCATTGCGGCGGTAACCCAGGAAAATCCTCAGGAAAGACTCTGGGTGGTCCTTGACTATGAGAATGTCTTGGACTCGGCTTTCCTTAGGTTTACTTCTGGTGACATGGGCGTAGGGTGCGTCGTAGTCCTTCTCGAGGTACTTGCACATTCCCAAGGAAGACATGATGCGAAGTCGTCGTCCAGGTTTACCCCTTTTTTTTTTTTTTGGACGACGAGAGTTTGACTCCTTGAAGAAGGGGGAATACAGATGAGTTTGCCGAAACAGACGGTCTCGGTTCGAAAATAAAATAGCTGGTGCAATTGGATGATAGTATCAAAGCTTTCCAGCTCGATAGGAATTAGTTTGATGGGGAAAATTTCGTCGGGTAAGCATGGTGAACATCCTAAGATTGTATTCATGGCTTCGAGCTCTTGACCGTTGGCATATTCGATGGTGAGCTACCCTTAAGAACTTTAGATCCTAGGTAAAGGAGGGGTCTAAATTCTAAGGAGACAAGGCTTCTTTCAGCTCCTGTATCGAATAGCACGGAAGAAGGATGGAACTTGATAGGGAAACGTACACGTAACGGTACTGGGGTCCGGACGTGCTTCCTTGGCTGTGATTTCGAGAGTATAGAAAGCTTTTGTGGTATTCGCTATGGGGCAAGTCCCACGGATGTGTTGGTTGCTTGTTATTGTTTCTCCTTGTGGGCTAATGATGAATATTCCTTTTCTCATTTCCCCCTTCGCTGGATGCGGTTTGGAGGGAAATGAAGGTTGTTGGTTTCCAAGGTATTCGTCCTCATCCTGTTGGGTTGATACAGGAGGGAGAAGGGTTTTACTGTTTCTAAGGGGTTCACCTTCTTCTTGCTCGATGGTGGCTGGGAAGAAGGAGAGGTTATGGTCAGGGTTGTACTTCGGGTAGTCGACGTTGGGGTTGTCGTCCCCGAAGATTCCGTTGTTGATCCCATCGATGGTCTGGGCGACCGTGCTTGGGAGTGCCGCTTTGAACTGCGCAGTTATCTGCTCAGCCATAAGGTCAACGCGGCTTCTCTTGGGCGGCATGGTTCCACAATGGAAAGAAAGAATTAGTTCAGGGCGTACGAATAGGAATTTGTGTCAAGAATTTAACTCGGGGTTTAATAGTAACCAATACACAGGAGTAATATGAACGGATAATTAGTACATGCACGATGATGATTTAAGCGATACGATAGAATGGTTCAACGACGATGTCAGGGTTCGCACGAGAACGGCGAGTATAGATGATAAGGGTAGAAAATTCACATTAATAATAATACTAAGGAGTCAATAACATAGTTCGGAATTAGAAAGAGAGAGTACGAGTATGATACAAGGAAACAACGATAAGAACGACCTTGGGTTGTGTTCAGGGGAAAGTCACAACTCAAGCCTTTGGTACAAATACCAAGAAAATCCGATTGATGATGCCTTCCTGAAAACATCTTAGCGGCAATGACCGCCAATAGAGTCCCCATGATTAAACACGTACCAACGAGACGCTGCACAGTTCGTGTCGTGGCTCGGGTCGAGGCGATGATTCGCAACGACTGCTCGGACAACTGATGCGCAACATCGGTGACTTCGCTGTTGAGGAGCCCTTGTTACTGGGTCTCCTTGCGATTCCCCGAACCTCTCGGTGGAAGTGGAAGAATGCGGCCGGCGAGGGAGGCTGAATGGAAGGTGGAATCATAGGTCGGGAGAATCTGGCCTCCTTGGCACGTCGTCTCTCCTCTAGGAACTGGCATTCCCAATGGTGCCAATCCATGGTCGGTATATGGAGAGGAGTGGGTTGAGACGGATAGGACTGTTATCCGGTAATCCGATCAGGCAGACGGTCAGGGTGGATGAACTGTATACGCGCGGTCAACCTAGGGTGAGGCCCTTAGGACGGTGGCGATGCTGTAGCGGGCGCTGGTGGAGGAAGGGGTAGTACAGTCCTCGGGCTGGATCCGCTACTGCTGCTGCTCGCCATCGACGTATCCTCCGTCGGGTCGGTCGTTTGGTGACGTTGACTCTCGGAGGTCGTGTGGCCCTTTGAAGGTTCGCGCAATGGGGAAACGGCTCGGGAGGGAATCGTGACTGAGATCGAAAAAGTGATCGCGAACGGGAGTACTGAGACGTGACGAATCTGCGAACATCGAGTTACACAAGTACGGGGGAAACTAGAAATAGGAAACACATAATTAAATCGCATGCACGGGTCAGTTATGTGAGAATCGGGAATTGATAAGACCGGGAATTTTTGGACCCAAAAACCGTTAACGATAGCAATTCCTTTTCCGTTCTTGCATAATTCATTTTGAACTACGGGTGGTTGATCAAGTCACGCATAGTTGAAAAAGATAATCATGCAATTGCGGAAAATAATATACTAAAGTTTGAACCCGAAAATGATTTTTCTGAAAAGCCTTGGTTATAGTTTTGGTTTCGAAAACTTTTTGAAAATTTTTTAAAACCGTTTTCACTATAACCCGTGCTCTGATACCAAGTCTGTCACACCCCGCTAAAGCGGAAACACGGAAGTGTGAAGAGCAAAGAATCATTTCACGAGTTATACCAAAAGTCAACGGTTCAAGTCATATATATTGAGATTAAAAGGTAATCATGTTCGAAAAATACAACCAAGATCCGTAAGTATAGAAAGACAAATACATAATAAAGTATTTGTAATAAAATTCCCAAGTATCCCAGGTCTTTTCCCGTATTACTCTTCACATAACTAGCTTGACCCGCCTGAGCAATGCGCTTCATAACTTATGCTTAATTCCTGAAACATGAGATAAAGTGTCAACTACGAAAACGTAGTGAGTGAGTTACAGTTTATGAATTGAAGAAAAGTTCCATTTAAAAGTTTATAAGAGTCCGAAACGAATTCAAGGTTTTATAAAAGTTTGAGAGTCGTTCGGGATCAAAGAGTTTCAAGATAAGATCAAGTACTTAAAATTCAAGAATAAATTAATTTCAAATAAGTTTAAGTACGATCGAAGTGTAAGTAAAGTATATAAAAGTAGAAATTTACCATAAAGGAGATTAGCGGAGAAAAGTCGCTTAAAGAGTTCATATACTTGTAAAAATTTAAGTAACGGGCGAATTATGCCCTAACTTGTAAAGACTAAATAGAATCAACTTTAGTCAAATAATAGAAGCGGATAACAATCGCTAAAAGTTTATAAGTTTATAAAGACTAAATAGGATTTAATTTAGTCAAGTAGGAGAAGCGGATAACAATCGCTAAAAATTTATAAGTTATAAAGACTAAATAGAATTTAATTTAGTCAAGTAGGAGAAGCGGATAACAATCGCTAAAAATTTATAAGTTATGCGTAAGTAACTAAATAGATTTCTTGTATCAACCTCTTGGCATCTATAACTAAGTGTTCACACTAATCCGATTATCAACCGAGCGGCCCCAACTCCCCGCCTCTCAAACGGGAAGTTAAAAGAGAGAGAAATTCAGTAATATGTACTTAGACTGCCATCTAAGCAAGGAACGGTTCTTTCCTAAGTATCGATACCCATAATTACTATACGGCTTAAGTAGTTAATAGTGTGTAAGAGAGAAACTAAAACATGATTGGGCACTATGAAAGCTTATTATTTAAAAAAAAAGAGAGAATCAACATCACTTAGAAACGTGTTATAGCTCCATCAAGGGTCGGTTACGCATACAAGCATCAATAAATAGTTGAGTTAAAGAGATAAACAGCAATTATACATAGAGAAAGAGATGTTTTACGCATAAGAAATTAAGTAGACGTTTCAATGTCAAATTTTGATAAAGTCAAAGTCAAAGTTTAATAAAGTCAAAGTTTGATAAGTCAAAAGTCAAAGTAGTTCCACAAGTTTAAAAGTCAAAGTAGTCATATAAGTTTACAAAAGGTTGGATCTCATGTTTCCCCCAAAAAGAGTACTTAAAATGTAAGAGTAGAGAGGGGTGTAACTCACGGATTGCGAAGAGATTGAGAACTCGGAAACTCGGTCGGAGTATGAAAGCCGGGAATCACAGATTGCCTAATAATACCAAGGTAGTTTAATGAGTTGTTACATTATTATGTTCTTATGTATGATATAAGAGATTATGTAACTTTTGATTGTAATTAAGTGTTAAATCCAATATTATTCCGAAAATTTGGTCCGAAGCGATTAACGTTGCATTTAGTCCGAAAGGTTATTGTTTTCGATTATTACGTCTTAAGTGCTTTTGCTTACTGAAGTGATTTTATAATTTCTAGGGAAATTTGGGCAGCGCTTCCGCGCCCAAATTTCATGCCCAAAAATTATATCGTCACCTCCGCTCACAAATCACCTAAAACACGATAATATACATAATATAGTTCGAATAGTCCAAAGAGTCCAATACTAGTCACCAATGTTATTAGTTTTATTTATCTCAGTCTAAAAATGATAGCGGTAAAAGTCCAGAATATAACCATGATCTTAAAACGAGTTAAAACGACATATTTCGGGGGAACAGCAGCCCGGTGCTGCGCACCAGGGCACTGGTGCTGCGCACCAGCTGCTGTCCCGATTCTTGTTTTGTGTTTTTCTTGCTAAAAACGTTTTGTGACTTAAAGATTTCGACATGCAACCCGTAGATACTTATAATATGATGTTTTTCTCAGTTTCTAAACAACTTTTAGCCACAAAATCATAGATCTAGGTACTATTTAGACAAAAATCGTTTTTATATAAAAATGACATAATCTCTTCAAATATTCGTTTTTGTTGTTTAGATTGTACATGCAATTAGTAAATATCATTCAAAACATCATTTCCACAGTTTCTAAAATATTTTTATTCTCAGATTTGTGGATTTAAAGAGTGTTTCGGTTTAAAAACGTTTTTGACCGTAAAAAGTCATAGATTTATGAAAAATCGTATTTTTAACCGTTAGATCTTACATGCAAATGAATATTAATGTAGAAATAGTAAAAGTATAGAGATCTACCGAAGGAAAAGTTTAGATGGAGAGTTTTGGCCGGATTCTTGCTCCAAAACTCTTTACAACCGTGGTCCTTTTGATAAAAATGACACCCACTTGCTTCTATCGATAAAAGGGACGATTTGTATGGATTGAAAATGGTTTATAGTGGAGGAAAATCACTGGTTTACTTTGGGTTTTTAGAGAGAATAGGGAGAAAAGTGTGTGTGTGTGTGTTTTTATGTTTTGTTAAAATGAATAAGAAAATGAGAGAAAAGATAATAGGGTATGGGGGGTCACAAACCTGGTCTTGGGACAGGTAATGGACAGTAAATGGTCGTTTCTTATTGGCCAAAGTGGGTGGTGGTGGTGTAAAACGAGAAAAGGACCAAATGTGTAACATTTTTGAAAACCAGGCAAGAGGTGCGGCGCACCACCTCTCTGGGTGCGGCGCACCGGGCCATTTTTGGTCACTTTGAGATTTTCGTTTTTGCGTTATTGCTTCGTTGGACCTTTTTGTTAATTATAAGTTCTTAGGTATGATTAGTTATGAACTTAGGAAAGTTCAATAGATGTTTTCTTGGTATTAGGACTTATATATATTGATTTCGGGTGTGATTCCGACACTGTCGCGTATCCGGTTATTGATCAGTTAAAAGTAACGGTAGACAATAAGAGAGACATAGAGCATCAATTGTATCTAGAATTTGACGGTTGTCACAGTTTAACGCTTTTCAGGAGTTTGAGGTTGAAGATTGCCTTTGTTCATGTCATGCTTTTGTTACGCGGGTCGTTGATTATCTATTTGGAACTTGTTTTGTATGATGTAGTTCCTACGTGATTCGTGTATTTGATTCGATGTTGTATGTGAGACGATTATGATGTATTTGTAAACTTTGGCATGATTTATTTATGATGATGTATTTTTTTTTTTCGTTATGGTTGTTGTTGTAACCTTGACTTCTGATATTATACACTGTACATCTCGTATTTCCGTTTGAGCGGGACGTGACAGGGTCTAACTCGTTTATTAAACAAAACTCGAAATTTTAGACCAAATCGGTTCGATCGAGTTTAAAAGTCAGATCGAGTTTTTAACGAGTCGAACCAAAGTAGCTCCCCCGAACACCTTTTTCACACATGTATGACTTTTCATCTCCCCGGAATCATCATCATCAACTCGAATCTATGCCGGCCATGATACAACAATCATAAACTCAAATCAAATCAAACCCAACTCAAAAAATCAAAATGGATTTCTTCGAATTAGAAGCAATCGAAGGGTTACGTTGGTCTTGGAATTCTTGGCCAGTATCCAAACCCGATTCATCAAATCTGGTAATCCCATTATCAATAATGCAAACCCCATTAATGAAATTTAATGAACTCCCATTATTGAATTATGATCCATTAATTTGTGGTCGTTGTGGGTCAATTTTGAACCCGTATGCTCGTGTTGATTACCCAAATCGAATCTGGGTTTGCCCTTTTTGTTATAGTAAGAATTCTTTCCCGAGATCGTATTCCGATATTGGCGAAAACAATATCCCTGCTGAACTTTTTCCTACTTATAGTACTGTTGAGTATCAGTTGCACGGTTCCGTTCATACTTGGAACGGAAGCGTTAGTTCCAACCCTAACCCGCCAGGGTTAGGGTTGGCCGGGTTGAGTGGGGTGGGTGGGTCGTCGTTCTCGTCGTTGTCGAGTTTGGACGGTCAACGAGGAGGAGGGGGGAGAGGGGTTGGGGGAGGGTTAGGGGTGGGGCCGAGTTTTGTGTTTGTGGTTGATGGGAGTACGAGTGAGGAGGAGTTACGAGTGGTTAAGAATGAGTTGTTGTTGATTGTTGCGCAGTTGCCGGAAAATGTGAATGTGGGGTTGGTTGTGTTTGATTCGATGGTTAGAGTTTATGATCTTGGGTTTAGTGAGTGTTTACGGGTTGTTGTGTTTCATGGAGAACGGAAACTATCTTCTAATCAGGTATGTTTGTTTTCCTGTTTTCGTGTTAATACTATTTGTTGCATTAGGAAATTGTTATACTGTTGCGTAACCTAGTTTTATATTACATTAACTGAGAATGAACCTTATGACGAAAATGCCACTTAGAAATGAGTAAGATTTCGGATATGAATAATTTAAAAACTTTACTAGTTTACATCATCTTCTCTTGCCTAAGACGAGATTCAATCTGGTCCCCTCAGTTGCATTTTCGTCCTTAACTACCTTGGCCTTCAAGTTAGGAAGTTATGAGTAGCCCACTAGTTAAGGCTTATAAGGTCGTTAAACTTATTTTTAGTTCATGTGGGACACGTTATAATCTTCACTCTCTTGTCCTGTGCGACGAGTTGTTACAAACTTCTGGATTTAGACGTGCCTAAGCAGTAAGCACCCAAAATCAGTCCATCTGTTAAATCTCCGATAAGCTAAATCTCAAAACTATTTCTATCAAAACTCGTAACAGGTGAAAAATTACCATGTGAACGTAAGTCTTGAGTTTTCATGGTTGGTTTTATACAAATTAAAGGATTTGTAAGTTGTAACATAGTTAGATTTGTCAAATACGTAAAGTCGAAATCAAACCAGTATGAAATTTCCATATTCTGTTGATATTTCTATTTCCATTGATTTGCATTTTTTGTTCTACTTAGTAACGAAATAATTTATTTTGGTTAACAGATCGTTGATTTACTCGGAATACATCCCACGAAGCAACAACATGGAAAAACACAAGGGGTACAGAAGCATGGTTTTATTTTACCAGTTTCTGAATGTGAGTTTAATATTACAACAGCCATAGAAGATATCCGGCAATCGTTACCGCTCACAGCTGGTCATCGGTCACCCCGGTGTACTGGTGCTGCAATACAAGTTGCTATAGGCCTTTTAGAGGGATGTTCGGTTCACAGCGGATCCCGTATAATGGTTTTCACATCTGGGCCTGCAACTATGGGTCCAGGGATGGTTGTGAGTCCGGATAGGAATCAGTCGATTAGAACTCACCGAGACATAAACGGTGGTCATGCTCCATTTTATGCCAAGTCTTGTGAATTTTACAAACAAGTATCGGTTAAGTTGACAGATTTATCCGTAGTGCTTGATCTGTTTGCTTGTTCTTTGGATCAAGTTGGATTAACCGAGATACGGGCCCCGGTGGAGAAATCTGGCGGGTTCATGATGATGGCAGAATCTTTCGAATCTGATCAGTTTAGAAAATGCTTACGTCACATTTTCAGTCGTGACGAATCAGGGTTCTTGAATATGTGTTTCGATGTGACTATTGAGATAATTACCACAAAAGATGTTAAAATATGCGGGGCCATTGGCCCGTGTGTTTCCCTCAAGACAAAGACCGGTTGGGTGAGCAATAAGGAGATTGGTGAAGGCGGGACTAACACATGGAAGCTTGGAACCATGACTGATAAAACCTGCATCGCCTTTTTTTTTCAAGTGAGTGAAGAACAGAAAGCGAATCCCGGGTCTGCATTTTTTATACAGTTTATAACCAAGTACAGACATGGAAATATGGGAGTTCGTAAACGGGTAACGTCTGCAGCACGAAGATGGGTTGGTAGCGGTGCACCAGAAATCGCTGCAGGTTTTGACCAAGAAACCGCAGCTGCAGTCATGGCTAGACTCGCAGTCCATGAAACCGAGAAGAATTTCCCAAGAGAGGTGGTGAGATGGCTTGATAAGGAGCTAATAAGTTTTGCATCAAAGTTCGGAGACTACATCCCTGAAGATCCGTCATCGTTTCGTCTTTCTACTAATTTCTCACTTTACCCGCAGTTCATGTATCACTTACGAAGATCTCAGTTTATTGACGTGTTCAATAGCAGTCCCGATGAAACTGCCTATTTCCAACTCATGCTAAATCGTGAAGGGGTTGTCGCTTCGTTAATAATGGTACAACCTACTCTTTCCCAATATTCCTTTGACGGGCCTCCGATTCCCGTTCTTTTAGACGTTTGCTCATTATCACCAGACGTAATTCTGTTATTCGATTCCTACTTTTATGTTGTTATTCACTACGGGTCCAAGATAGCTCAATGGAAGAAGCTAGGCTATGACCGAGACCCTAATCAAGAAAGTCTTGGGAAACTATTGGAAGCAGTTGAGGTCGAGGCCGAGCAACTAGTGGCTCAAAGGATCCCTGTTCCAAAACTAGTCAGGTGTGAGCAACATAGTAGTCAGGCTAGGTTTCTTTTAGCTAAGTTGAACCCTTCGGTTACACATAAGTCCAGTTATGTAGACGGGTCTGAGGTTATCATGACAGATGACGTCAGCTTGCAAGTGTTTATCGAGCATTTGCAAGAATTGGCGGTTCAGGGTTAACTAGTCATCGTTTTCATTGTTGTCGTTGTTGTATAGATATGTTTTCCGCTTTGGTTTCTAGTTTGTCATGTAGAATCTTTAGTATAGGAAGAAGATATCGTGTACTAAGACTACGTTTGAGGCGGGTTTTGTTAAATCGGGAAATATAGTCTAAAAAGGATGTTTGCTTAATATCTTGTCATAAAGTTCATAAGCACTTTTAAGTGTTTCGATTAGCTTATTTCAAGAGCTTTTAGATTTTATTATAAGAAAGAAAGAAAAAAATAACATGTTTTGTTCCAAGATTTTTAAACGTTAGTAAAATTTGGATTTAATACATGTAATAAAATTATAAAGTTCATTTTTAATTAAAATTCTTAGTGTTTGTTTAATATTAAATCATTTTTCTTATTATTACTCTGGTAATAAGGCTCAAAAAATAATTATACTTAGATTTTTCTAGGTTCAAATATAGTAATGACATAAATGTAAATTAATATATGATATAATGTAATATTTGTTCATATAAAGGGAAAGTAACTATGAATCTTTTATATATACTAGTATGATACCCGCGTAATGCAGCGGATGAAAAAAATCATATTCAACAATTTATATTGGGGTAATGATTTATGTTAATTTATCATTTGTTTCGTTACATATATGTGGAGTGTAATAGTTTAAAGTTCAGTCATTCGGACAATATAAAAAGAAAATGTTGTGGTAACAATTTATGGTTCGACCATTCAGCGATAATAATTATTATGTCATATGATCGATTTTCTCAAATCTTCTCCACTACCCTAGGGAATCTCAAATTTGTAAGTAAAGATAAATTTAGATTTCAACGGATTTAAATTCCGTCATAAACTTCAAACAAACATGTTATGGAAAAGGAATTCAATTCAAATTCACTCAATTTTTTTTTATAGATTTCGTGAAACAAACACCCTCGCAGAATATTTTCCATTTGAATCATTCAACCTATTGGGGTAATTCGACTCATTTGAAGATTAAGCTCATTTGCGAACATAACAAAAGTCTAATTTTCAGGTCATTTTGTTTTTTTAATAGTGACGTCTAATAATTTCACGTTCGGTCAAAAAGAGAATTAAATATATTTCTTGGATAGTATCCCCGTATAAACCCATGTTTTTCATAAAAAAAAAAACTAATTTTCCTTCAACGATGCAACAACAATTAAAAATCCATTCAGACACTACGTTTTCTTATCGTTCTGGTTTTCAACCCGAAAAAAATATTTTCATTCAAGAAATTCGAATTCAGTCTGTTTCCATTAATCCAATATGGTAACACATACTTTTGAATGTTGTAATGAAGGATAATTGGTAACAAGGTTTATTAACCTTAGAAGTATCAAATGTAATACTACTCAGCTTATTGGTATTAAGACTTATCGGTGACCAATAGAAGAATATATAAACTTTTGATAATAACCATCTTCTTAGAATTATAGAGCAACACGAACCACAATATTGTCAACTAACTTTATAAAATTTAGATTATAAATCAAATATTTGAAAATTTACTCCATCAAATAACGTTTAGAGTTAAAACATAATGATTACATGAATATAAATTTTATATCAATTAATTTGAATTGCCTTTATTTTATATGGGTGCATAATTTTTTATAAAATTAGTAATCGAATTAACTAAAGGAAATTAAGATTAGTTTATATGTTATATTCATTAAGGGATATATTACTAATTATAGTTTATTTAAAAATTTAAAATTTTAAAATTTTAATAAAAAGTAAAAATGTTTTATATATATTAATAAAGATAAAGATAAATATAGTTATTATTATTTATTAGTTATTGTTGTAATTAAGGAAATGTCACTAATTGAAAATTATTTTAAATGATAATTTTTGTGAAAGGTATAATAGGGGTAAATTAGTAATTTTAATTACTTAAAAGTTAAAATATTAAGATGTTAAAAGAGATTTTTTATGATGTAGTAAAGATATATGGACAATGCTAACAAATGCCCCTAGGGCAATGACTAAAACTTCTTTTTTTTACTTTTATTCTCTAATTAATACTCATTTTTCATTTAATTGAAGAATCTCAATACTATTTAATTAAGGAATTCTTTTTAATAGCTAAATCCCTAAAAATAAATTACATATTACTTTACATTGTATAATAATCCACCATAAATAAATGTTGTCATGTTTGAATTCTCTCGGTCAAAAAGTCATTAGACACAAAAATATTAACCACACTAGGAAACTTTATTTATTTGATTCATATCAAATAGTAAAAAGAAAAACAATCATTACAATACTAATAGATGGAAATTGTGAAAATAAAAAAAGTCCAAAAACAAGTAACGGAAAAACATAATCTTTAGACTAAAGACCGTTGTCTAGCACTTCAAAGTAAATATAGGATTAGTCCTATATCACTAGGTGAATATTAGGGATTTAGTTATTAAAAAGAATTTCTTAATTAAATAGTAATGAGATTCTTCATTTAAATGGAAAATGAACATTAATTAGAGAATAAAATTAAAAAATGAAGTCTTAGTCATTGTCCTAAGGGCATTTGTTAGCATTGTCCAAGATATATATATATATATATATATATATATATATATATATATATATATATATATATATATATATATATATATACTAGATTATTGTCCCGCGATAGCGCGGTAAATATAGATAAAAAATTGAATCATAAACTTTATGTTTATGAACTTGTTCTTTTAAGTTATTATGAGTATATAATATTGCAAGTATAATAATCAACATATATTTATGTTTATACACATTTTGTTTATAGCTATAATAACATATATACATTTACGTTTATACACATATTTTAATATTTTGTATTAAGAGATTTTATAATAGTAATAATAAGATAAATTATAGTCTAATAAGAGACAAATATTTTTTTTATTGTAGTGGTGTGAAATTGAAGAAAGAATGCAATTATGTATTGTATGAGGGTGTAAATGAAAAAAATATTTGATGACATCATCATTCTAATCTAACGGTTGAAATCAAAATATATAACTCATCCAACGGACCTTACTTTGCCATATGGCATTTAAGGCCTCTCTTTTATTATATATTAAAGATATATATATATATATATATATATATATATATATATATATATATATATATATATATATATATATATAAAAGTTTATATTCGAAATCAATCCAAATTGTATTATTTTATTACAAATTATTCAAATCTATATGATATTAATCATATTCAACTAATTTTATTAACTTTTCTCTATTTACATCTTAATTTTTATTTAATTGCGTATTTCTAAAATATATATATATTTTCCTTACTATTAAACATCTATCGGAAAAAAATTTAATAACTTAATAAAAAAAAAACAACTTCTCATATTTTCTGGATCATATATTCGTTGATGAATTTAAATCAGTAAATATTTAATTATATATATACGACAAAACAACATCTTAACTATATTATAAACCATCTCCTCAAACTCTTAATCCCTTAAAATTTAAGTAATTGAAATTACTTATTTATCATTATTTAATTGAAACACATAAAAATTATAATTAAGTTGAATTACTAATTTACCCTTTGCTCATTAAATTTGATATATTTATAATTTATTACATAATAATGCATTTAAGGATTTTTTGAATTCTATGTTTTAAGTAAGTTATCTTTTATAGAAATATATTTAAAATATTCATTTCTATAAAAAAAAATAGTAATATTTGAATCCATAACTAGTTTTTGGTTTTTGAATTTTTTTTCCCTTCAGTATATGAACAAGTCAGATTCGACGGGCTTAAACTAAGAAGTAAGAAGATAGACTATTTTAACATTTTAAATTTACAGATAATTTTATTAAAATCCGAATAACTACTAATAATATTTTTGCTACATTATTTCAAAGATAAATTGTTTGTAATTTGTAGTATTTGCAAGATTTGTTATATTTATTTTGCTAGAAATTGTTATGATGGTTGTTTAATTGTTATGATGGTTGTTTATGTTGCTTTTGTAGACAAATTATGTTTAAATGTTTGTTAAGAGATATTAAACAAGTTTTCGGGTTTTTTTAAGTTTTAATTGTTTAATTAATATTAGTGTTGATTATACGGTTTAGTTGATAGTCATATGTGATAATTATATAGTTTTTTGTGAAAAAATTTAAAAGGTAGATATACAATACAAATAAAATACAATACAAATCAAATACAAATACATAATAAAATGATAACAATATGTTTATTTTTTATTTATGTTGTATTGGTAAAGTATATGTAAATATTTAACATTTATGTCTCAAACTACCAGGAAACTTATATTATAAAACGGATTTTGTATTATGTTTGATACGCATTAAAAAAAATGCACATATAAATAGACATCTCGATAATATTTATAAAACATATAACAATTCAAAACCCATCAATCTTAAATAAACATTTGGGATAGTGAACATAAAACGTGAACACTTGAATACAATCATTGTAAAGTGGTCATTTGATATAATTAACTGAAATAAGTTAATCATAATGGACTAAAAGATTGCAAATGTATAATGTTTACAAATAAAGGGTGTGTGGTGTACTTTCAAAATCAAAAGGATTAAACATGTCCTATTTGTCAAATCGTAAGAAACATATTTGTAATTATCTCTACTTTATATTTTGTTATACATATATGAATTTACCAAATGAGCTAATAGCGTAGAAAAAGTCGAATTACCCAAATAAGTTGAATGACCAAAGATAAAATGGTGAGAATAGATAATGTTACCTCATATTGTCAAACTTAGAAGATGAAATGGTTGAACGAGACACAATTATAGCAACTCTTTTTATGCCTCAAATTGTCAAACTTAAAATTGTTACCTTAAAATTCATATTATAACACGAACGACCAAATAACAAAGTATTATACGTAATATAACGCCAGAAGTAACAAATAAAAAAAATATCGAAACTCATTGCCATATCAATAATTTCTTTTCCATCCCGAAAGGTGAGCCGAAATCGTTACCGCATAAATTGTTTTGGTCCCAAAGACCGCCCCATAAACTATTACTCTCACGACATAAATCACGAGATGAATTGGAAACTACAAGAAATCATTATCGCATTACAAATTTTTGTCGTTATTGCATTGCACGGGTTCTATATTAATGATTTTTAATAAATTTAAATATAAACTTACATATATAACAGAATAATATTTATTTCTGTAGCAAAACTAATGAAATTTTTATACTTGTCAAGCTACCATTGACATCTATAAAAATTTAATTCTCGTGACACGATATATAAGTTTTTGCATGTCATTGTATACTTTTCATAAATTTGTTTGACTTTTTATTTAATATCCTTCTTTCATAATAAATGAATATTTAATGGGAAGAAAACAAATATAGTAGTCCACCTACTTTGCCATAATCAGTTTTAAAATAAAAACTTTTAAAAATATAAAATTATTAATATACCTTCTATATTTTATTTATTTATTCTTTTTATATAATTTTACATTTACTTTTATCAGTTTTATAACTATTTTGTGAAACGTTTTATAACAAGAATGTTATTATGAAACAAGGAGATGTAGAGGATTAGGCATGTTAACAAGGATTAAGATATATCATTTTCTTCTACAAACATTGGTATTAGAATAATAAGTAGAAGGATGAGAATAGAAATATAAATTAAATAAGATGTGTAGCTTGAGCAACACACGGATTCTTGTCACACGTCGATCTAGTCCTTTCAAAATTGACAGAATTTTTACAAATAGATAGGATCGATTAAAACACTCAATCAGTTAATTGTTTATTAAGATTTTGAAGAAACATGTTTTTGAAAACCTTTTATTCTTCAATAACTGATGTGTAAAATCTAGTTTAATAAACTCGACATACTTGTAAACTTAATTACACACTTATAGGCAGTGGACCTATTCGTATATAATATAGCTTTAAGTAAGTAAATGTTCGATCACAGGGACTAATTTAGCTTTTAACTTCGAATTAATAATACTTGTTTGTTTTTGTGTTTTTGTTGTCACGATTAATTAACTATTTAAACTAAAGAGTGATTATAAAATCGATTTGAGAAAAGTAATTGTTTGTTATCAAATATTGAAAAAGTATACTCGTTTGACACTTCACTTGTTTTCTAATTATGTTTACGAAATTGAATGTATAATTAACTTCTTATATATAGCAAAACTCCTCTCGAATATTTCACTAACTTTAACTACTTCAAATTATAATGTTCCTCTCGAATACAGTTACAATTATCAATAATCAAGCATTAATCAACAAGTCGGTGTTCTATGATTTAACCTTATAAAGTTTCCTCTCGAATAACTTCTCTAATTACTAATTCCTCTCGAATCTTATTAATTAGATAAACTCGTTCACGTTTTATTACCTAAATTGTTATTACTAGGTCCTCTCGAATCCTAATAATTTTAAACCGATTAAAGACCGGCCGATTATTTCATACAAGTTAATTAATCTATCTAGATTCCTCTCGAATACCTAGAATATTGATTAACTAATCTGAATATAAACAATTTATAGTAATATATCAAAACACAAACAATTAAGGATCTACGATTAAACATAAACACCTAAACAATCAATAACGAAAACATGACCGTTAAACAAGTTCCATAAATCAAACGAGCATAAAAGAAGTTTACATACTCATAATAAAGTTCAAAACAACAACTAATATGAAAGAAAACATCACTGAAAAGTCTAGAATAAAAGATAGAAAACAAACTAGAAAAGTAGCAAAACGTGTCGTGACCGAATTGTAATCGAAAACCAACTCTAACTCTTTTCCTTGCTCTCCAAGCTTCCAAACCGAGATCTCCAGCTCCAAATATGTGGTGTAATTATTGATGATGAAACCTGGTCGTTTGGGTTGGTATTTATAGAGATAAATCAAGAGAAAATCGAGTTCGAGTCAAATTCCAATTGCTGAAAATCCCGTGAGTGTGTCGCACCCCTCCTCCAGTGAGTCGCACCGTGCATAAAACTTGCTATATTCGAAATTTTGGTTTTATAGCTCTCTCTTTCTTCTCTCTTCTCCAATTTGAATCACCTAAATCAGATATCGTATGAAGAAGTTATGATCAAAACGGTGGAGGTGATACTGCGACGTTCTCTTCATCAGAAATCACTATTTTTCGTCTTTTAAGCTCATTTCTTCCACCATTTCCACTTCCCAATCATATAAACCTATAAAATGGACAAAAACACGTTTCCACACAATTAAATGCAAAATCCTATCCTATCCATCATGTTCACTATGAAAAATGACCGAATATCGCATAGAAATAAACGTATAAATATGCGATATCAATAACCTGGTGAACTTGTAAACTCCACTTTATGTAAATCACCAAATTCATCATCCGAATTAAAATCAATTCAACTTCTAAACACAAACCTCAATAACATCATCACTAACAACTTCCGAACTACAATATGCATCTGAATCAACTGAATTGAATTGATAAAACACTTTTCTAGACTTGGATAGCATGCAAACATGAATTCTGAGTATATTCGTGTTCATCAGCTTCAACCTTCTCTTCATCAATCACACTTTCATCAAAACTTCAACACCTTCATATCTTGAATTTGATAACTAGTTGATTAACTTCAAACACATCTTAGATTAATTGACTTAGACAACTTGAATTGATAAATCACTAATCTAAGCTTGTGTTAGCATACATAATCAAATATCTGAGTAGATCCTTAGCGTCATGATCATCAGATTCAATCTACTCTTCATCAATCACAATTTCAATTTAGTTCGGATGAACTACTACATCATTTGAATTAACACTCCAAATCATCAAATCTCATATCTACAATCTTCATAAATTGATAACTCGTGGATTAGGTTCAGACTTCAATAACCTCGAACTAATTACTACTTCGACAATTCCTCCAAAATATATAGATAACCTTCACAAACTCTTCAATGACGTTTCTCAATTTTCAGTCAGAACTTTTGTGATTCATCAAAACACTGATAATTTGACTAAATTCAGCTCGAATCAAGTCAAATTGTTGAACCGGAATCAATTGAATCTAATCAATTGATTTAACCAGCTCTTCAATTGATTTAACCAGCTCTGATACCACTTGACAAGATTTTTACAAAGAGATAGGATCGATTAAAACACTCAATCAGTGAATTGTCTATTAAATTGAGATGCTAAATCTCTTAATTTGATTAAATCTAAGCTCTAATTGAATTTAGAATTGGTTAATTGAAAGGGAATGAGAAGATATCTTCATAGAACAATTTTAGGCGGGTAAAGCCGTTTACAAAGTTAACACGGATAAGCTCATGGTCCAAAGACTTGGTCCAAATGACATGATCCATCGACAAAATGACTCAACTCACCTATCATCCTATTTATAGACATCTTAACAGACTCTCAATAGATTAAAAACTATAGTCACATGTTTATTCAAAAACACTTCGGACTCTAAAACACACACTAAGTATTAACTCTGATGTTGAAGATTTTCACTTCATTTAAATCTGATGCTTAATCTTCTTCTTCAAATATAAATACTTTACTTATTAATCAACTATGTCATCATCTTGATTTAATTATGATGTTGTTTACTTTAACTCTGAAGTAGAAATTTGTCATTCAATGATTTAACTTTGATGAACTTTACTTTAACTCAGAAGTAGAAGTTTCATCATCCGAGTTAAATCTTCAATGTTGACTCCAAGCTGATTGAACAAGTTTTAACTCGGATGTTAGATTTTGTTCTTCCGAGTTAAAACTTACAAACACACATTTTGAAGATTTCATAGCTTCATCCATATTCTTCAATTTACCTAACAGAAATTGACACAACATATTGCGGGTTGCTTCAGAAGAGGATTGTGTTAAAATCATGAATGAGGATATTTTCTCAAATATTTAAAAGCTTTCTATCATATGGCTTAAAAATAGATGAATAGTTGATTACTTGTGTTGTAACTAGGGGTGTAAACGAGTCGAGTCGAGCCGAGTATTGTCAAACTCGAACTCGACTCGAGCTTTAAATTTTTTGCTCGAGCTCGACTTGATTACCAAAACTCGTGAAACTCGACTCGAACTCGATTTATTATACGTTTCAACCTCGAGCTCGATAAATAATCGTTATATAAACTCGACTCGATTCATATACATATTAACTTATATAGTAACAATAATTTACTAATTGTATGTATATAAAAGGGTAAATTTGTAATTTAGCAAAAGCTCAATAAGGCTCGCGAGCCTAACAAGCTGAGTATCTTGGAGCTCGAATTCGACTCGAAAGTCTACTCGAGTAGCTCGAACTCGACTCAATTAAATTGATTCGATTTCGAATAGTTTGCGAGTCGATCTCGGATAGCTCGCAAGCTGTCTGGTCTCGTGTACATCCGTAGTAGTAACCAATGGATCATTGATCCTGGCTAGTTCTTAGCTTCATTCTTGTTTCTTTTTCCTCTCCTAGTTTGTCTTTCGACTTTTGTAATTGTGTACAGTTGGTTGCCTTTTGGCATTGGAATATACTTTTCTTTCATTTCAAAAAAAAAAACATCTATTGTATTTTATTTGGATACCATTACAATATTTTCCCAATCTATATCACATAACATCTATTATATTTTATGTAAATACTATTATAATATTTTCTCAATCCATATCGTGTTCAACGCACAAGGGATGTAAAAGATAATCTTACAAGTTTTAATATACAAAATATAAGTGTAACTTTCAAATTTGAAGAACAAAAGCTATTGTAGCCATAATTTAATCTAAATTATATATCCGTTTAGCTGATAGTTTCGATTTAAAAGTATAAATCAAACATATGTAATATAAATTAAAGTAATTAAAACTTTAATACTTATAAATGAAATATAGGGGTGTTTGTTTGATTTTATATAAGCGGCTTATGGCTTATTGACATTTTTGCTAATGCTTTATAAACATGGATTTTTCGGCTTATATGTTTATTACTGTTTATTATGACATAATAAATGGTAATAAGCCCATAAATGGTTACATAAGTCGAAAAATCTGGACTTATTATACATAAACCGAAATGTTAGTAAGCGATAAACTTTTTATATTAGACAAAACAAACAATCCCTATATAAATAAATTTTTAATTTCCAAAAAGAATAATAAAAATATATATTTACTTATTTAAAGGAGAAGTATGAACAAATCCAACTCTTCTTCTTATTCTTATACTTATATTCTCTTTTAATAATAATCACCAAAAAAATGTAATCTTTTCAAACACTTTTATTCTCTCTTCACACAAACCCTAATTATTTTCCTCAATTAATTAGGGTTTATTATTCATTATTCCAAATAAATAACATTAATTCATGCAAAATTTGAAAAAAAAAAATTAGTAATTAATTTCTGTTAGAAACGATGGCTTTGGAGATGGAATCGACGTCGTTAGATGATGTTGGAATGATTCTGGTAAAAAAAAAAGGAACAGCGAGTGCACGGAGTTGGATATTAATCGATACAAATGTGAATGAAACTGTTATGGATATTGATAAGTATGCTATTATGCATCGTGTCCAGATTCATGCTCGTGATCTTCGTATACTTGATCCGTTGCTTTCCTATCCTTCTACCATTTTAGGCCGTGAACGAGCTATCGTTCTTAACTTAGAAGTACGTTTTACGCTTCGTTTATTACTTTTCGTTATGTTTAATATATTCAGACATGCTTAAATAGTTAAATAACCGTCCCAGCATTTTAAGTTGCATTTAAGTTGACTAACACTATTATGCGTGTCTGGATATTTTAAACATTGTCTCGGGGTTATGACTTATTGACATTTTAGCTTATATTTCATAAGCCTGGATTTTTCGGCTTATGTAACTGTTTATGGGCTTATTACTGTTTATTATGACGTAATAAACACTAATAAGCCCAAACAAACACCCCTTAGTTATGTTATACTTTAATATATTCAGACATGCTTAACATTGTTATTGTTATTGTTATGTTTAATATATTCAAATATGCTTAAATAGTTAAATGTGTCATGCATTTTAAGTTGCATTTAAGTTGATTAACACTATTATGCGTGTGTGTCTGGATATTTTAAACATTGTCTCGGGGTGTGTATGCACCTATGGTTATTTAGTTATGTTAGGCTAAATAAGTTGACTGGTTTTTTTTAGGTACAACACTATTATGCGTGTCTGAATACTTTAAACATAACAAGATTCTATGGTTATTTAGTTATGTTAGACTAAATAAGTTTTCTGCTTTCGTTAATTATGTGATATTGTTATTTGTTTATGTTATACGTATCGTAAGTCTGTTTTTTCCGGCTTATTTTGTGGCTTATGAGCTTATTATTTATATTTAAATCATAATTAGCTCATAAGTCACAAAATAAGCTGGAAAAAAGTGGCTTATGAAACGTAAGTTAGGTAAGCTCATATATGCCTAAATAAGCTAAAAAAAACGCTTTAAAATAAGTTTTTTGTTACATGAATTGCTAATATTGGGATTGTTTATAACTAAAATTTTATAGGAATCATTTGGTGATTTGGGTAAAATTGTCGTTTTGATGAAAATTTACTCTGAAATTTATTGGTATGTAGTATGTATTTGACTTTCAAATATTGTTATTGTACGTTTGTACGTATATGACCAAATGTGGATTAGTTGTGGCACGTCACACGTTTGCAAATTTTCAATTGGTTGGAAATTTATAGTATTATGTATGTATCATTAACTGATAGGGGTAAAACTGCCATTTTGATAAGGGATGTGTTTAGAAATGTGTTTATTGTATGTAGCTAACTTTCAAATATCGTTATTGCATGTATGTGGGATACATATAATATAAGTTGACATGTGATGTGCCATTTTACCCTTTGCAATTTTCAATTGGTCGAATATATACAATGACGATATTTGAAAGTTAGGTACATATAATAGAACTATTTAAAATAGGTTGTGTGTTTTTTCTGTTTGTTGACAATAATTGAGTCTTTGACGAAGGGAAATGCCAAAACTGCTGCTGTTTTGTTCTGTTTTACTTGCCTTTTGCCTAAAGTTAATATACTAGATAGCTTTTGATAGAAATGATTCTGGCCAATCGGACATTTTTGGCGGATGTGCAGACACTTTTGATGATATTGTTACAATGTTACAAGTTACAATAGGTTTATGTTCTGCAGAAGTTATGTGTTTGACTCGAAAAGTAGTATTTTATCGAAAAATATGCAGTTCTGTGTCAAAAAATATGTGTTTTTTTTTTTATCATTTAGAAAGTATTTCTTATGAAGTACGACTCCAATCATTTTGAATTATTGATAATAAATTATGTGCCACATGATGTGTTTGTTTGTCTTATTGAATTGTATCTTATTCTTAGACATTTAGTTATTAAGCGGATACCTGTATTAAACTAGAATTTTCAAGTAAACGTCACATTCTAGCGTTTGACTAGAAACATTGCTTTATTTTCCTAATATTAATCATTATGAAAAAACCTTAATATATTTTTACTTTTACAATTACAATGCACATTTTCATCAAACGTAAAGACATGTTCTGTTTAGTACGTCTTGTTACAAAAATAATTTTATCATCAAATTTTCGTACACATTGGAAAACTGAAATATTGTTGAAAGTTTTGTTTGTTTCATTTGTTGGTTTGTCTCTAGTTAATAGTTATTGTATCTGATGATTTATTGTTCTGTTGCAGCATATCAAGGCTATTGTCACTGCTGAAGAGGTTAGTATTCCCTTTTTTTTACCCTGCATTCTCTCTTATAAACCATTTTTCCGCATTTCTTGTTTATCTATACTTTCAGAATTCATTGTCAACATAAAGTACTTAATACGGACCTCGAGAGCAGGGTCCTTTATAAGACAAGCCTTATTTTTACACTTCTGTTATTTTAGTTACATCTATTAAGGAAAACACTTTTACCGAAGTGGGCATAAACAATTTCCCTTTTAATAAAAATGACAGTTTTGAATATTAGAGGGAGTGACATTTTAATGGTTTAAATCAAGTGGTAGTCACATTGCAGAGCCATATTGATTTTCTTTTTTCCTGTTTCTGGGAAATCTGACCAACTTGATTTATATGCTAGTTCAGCTTCAGTTAACCAAATTTTGACCTCGTTATAAAATTAGTTAACTATTTCTTTTTTCTTGGGCAGGTGTTACTTCGAGATCCTACAGATGGTAATGTAATACCAGTTGTTGAGGAATTACGGAGGAGATTGCCGGTTATAAACTCTAATAATGGAGAATTGGGTGGGCAGCATGATGGTGAAACTAATGAAGAAGATGGTAAGAATGTTTTCATGTTCGTTTCCGTTTGTTCAATTTCCCGTCTTTATTACGTTTTTTTTTGTATTTTACTTTTTATAAACAAAATGGCTTGTTATTTGAATAATGTATCCAGAATCTCCATTTGAATTCCGAGCACTAGAGGTTTTTCTTGAAGCCATCTGCAGCTTTCACGCGGCTCGTACTACAGAACTGGAAACAGATGCTTACCCAGCGTTGGACGAGCTTACATCTAAGGTAGGTTTTTTTTTATTTTTATTGGAAAACTATTACATTTCAATAAACTTGCAATTAGATAGAGAAGTTTGAAAGTAAAATCTTGAGATAAATCCTGTTCTTGTGAAGTTCGACATTTATGCCCAAAATGAATTGATGGACTGCAAAGAAAATAGGCCTGTTGATAGACTAAACTGGTCCACAAAGTGAACAGTGGACAAATTTCTTAGCGGAAATCTACTTTCTTTGGAAAAACTCAATAATGAACTACATATTGTAAGGAACATGCGGAAAAATAAATTTGTTATTTTTACTTGCAAGAACTGAAGTCTGAAGTCTGTTTTTAGTTTTGAACAGATTATTGCTTTATTGGTTTTGCGGTGCTGCCCTTATTTTGTGCTAAATAAATGTCTGTTCTTATTGGTAGATTAGCAGCCGTAATCTGGATCGTGTTCGAAAACTGAAGAGTGCCATGACAAGGCTGACTGCTCGTGTTCAGAAGGTAAATATTCTGTTGATATTATATAACTACATCCAAAAGTCATTGAATAAGGAAATTTTAGCTTGATTCCAACATTTAAGCTCATTTAAGGAGGTCACTGATTATAGTTCATTGTAGGTTAGAGACGAACTTGAAAGACTTTTGGATGACGATGATGACATGGCAGATCTTTATTTATCACGGAAGCTATCTTCGGCTTCACCGATAAGTGGGTCAGGTGCTGCCAGTTGGTTTTGTGGGTCACCAACTATTGGTTCAAAGATATCTCGGGCTAGCAGGGCAAGCGTGATGACCGTTCATGGAGATGAGAACGATGTTGAGGAGCTAGAGATGCTTCTAGAGGTTTCACCTTACAATCCTTTTATATTTCCAATGCTTCTTTTCAACCGTGAAAAAGTCAATGCTTAATATGTTTTTCGGATTTGTTTCAGGCCTACTTCATGCAGATTGATGGAACGTTAAACAAGTTGACCAGTGTGAGTGATATTACTTTTATGAAAAAAAAATCACAATTTAATCTATTTCCCTTTTTTATATACTTTTGATTCACAAGATTCCGTTGTCTTGTTATTATCATGAAATATTTGAAATATTATACATTTGTTAACATGTAAACGTAATATTCTGCAGCTGCGTGAATATATCGACGATACAGAAGATTACATCAATATCCAGGTATGCAGAAGCTTTTAATGAGTTCTTTTTTATTTCTTCGATTATCTGCAGATAATGATTCTAAAACTACCATCGTAATTCTTATTACAGCTTGACAATCATAGAAATCAGCTTATTCAGGTTCGATATATCCTATTTTATCATGCTCATTTTTTCTTCTATTTGAGGATCATTTCACTTACGCTTTTATTCATAATGGCAGCTGGAGCTGTTTCTAAGTTCAGGAACTGTATGCATGTCGATCTATGCATTGGTGACGGGTATATTTGGCATGAATATACCTTATACATGGAATGACGATCACGGTTACATGTTCAAATGGGTTAGTTTATAAATTTTTCATGAAAGGTGTTAAAATGAGTAGGTCGGGTAACGGGTCGAAACGCGCAGTTTGTCATACGATTTGTGGTGATCTAAAACACTTCTTGTCCAGTTTTAGAAAAATTATTACAAATACTATAATCATCACAATTTAAATATATAAGTTTGGATAACACAATTTATAAGGTTATATTTATTAGATAACCTAATTTGTCCAAAACAGCGACTTATCTTTTCTTTTGAACCTTTAACAGGTGGTCATTCTCTCGGGTGCATTCTCTGCAGTCTTGTTTCTTCTCATTGTTTTCTACGCTCGTTTTAAAGGGCTCGTTGGATCTTAAATTTGATTGAGAAATGGATACTGATTTCTAACTCCTGCACATCCTTTTTCAGGTACGAAAGTACTAATACTCAAGTACAGTACAGTGACTGATTCTATAGTCTCTTGATTTTTGTTTCCGTTCTCCTTTTTTTCACAATGAAATAAGGAGAAGTAATACAAACTTGAGGTTGAACGTTTATGGTTATTGTAACCTGGGATGGAATACTTCTTAAATAAATAGCAAAGTAACCTTTAGTATTTTGTATTGTTTTTTTTACATTTGTGCTCATGGTATGTGCGAATCCCGTTTGCTTTATCTTGGAAATTAAAAGTTCACCATCATTTTCTAAAAATTGGTCCCGAGGCTGTATAAGAGCGAGGTAAACTTTGGCTCTCATCATATATCAAAGAGAAGTATGTCTCTTAACCGTTTGATGTTCTAGATGTTATATTTTTGCTGGCTTGTAAATGTTTATATTTTAGAGATTTGTGTGTTGTATGAAAAAGGAATTTGTAGTTTGAAGACGATTTCCTTAAATTGTCAACTTTTAAAGCGATTTGCCTGCAGAAATAGTAGAGAACGGCGGTCAATGTATTGCAGGAAGAAAATGTAAAGAGTAATTTTCGACTACTCATAGGATGCTGTGTTCATCTGATATACGACTCTACTGCTTTCAGTGGGTCAACTACTACTATATTTAATTTTTTTAACAATACACTCGTATAAAGAATAATCGACACACAAGTTTCTTTTGTCCAAGTAAATTTTATGACGAGCACTTTTCCCATATTCAGCGACGAGCTCTGGCCTAAATTTCAGATCTCTAAGGAGGCAAGGACGTATCAAAAACACGATCTAACTAAGACTTAACCCTACGTCAACAACTCGGAATGAAATCTTAGTCCCGGAAGAAAAAGTCGTAATAATAAAAACCTAATGCCACCAGTAATATAATAAGAGAGGTAAAGACTTTGACTTAGAATGGTTCTTTATAAATTCAACTTGATAATTCTTCATTCTTCATTCTACGATGGCTACTATGAAGCTACCATTCAATAACGCTTTCACGCCAAACAACTCGAGATGTTGGTTTCCCAAAACGATACGGTTGTCTTCAGTAACATGTGCGGAGTCAACAAGAACATCGAATAAAAAGGCAAGTTCCAAGCTTGAGAAAGAGAGGAAGATTCAAACTCGAGACGATTGGTCCAACATGCTAGAACCAATGGATCCTGTCGTACGAAATGAGATAATCTCGTATGGAGAAATGGCCCAAGCATGTTACGACGCGTTTAATAATGATCCTTATTCAAAGTATTGTGGAAGTTGTAAGGTTCCACCCGAGACATTTTTCCATGATCTTGGGATGAATGACTTGGGATACGAGATTACGAGCTATATATACTCGAGTAACACGAGTAATCTCATTCCTAAGTTTTTCACAAAGTCTATTCACTCTGACGGGCCATGGAACCCAATGGTGAATTGGATGGGT
The DNA here is from genome assembly GCA_910822075.1 of Senecio squalidus. Classification (NCBI taxonomy): domain Eukaryota; kingdom Viridiplantae; phylum Streptophyta; class Magnoliopsida; order Asterales; family Asteraceae; genus Senecio; species Senecio squalidus. The sequence continues at coordinate 5,324,478 of CAJVGC010000060.1, forward strand.
TATGTGGCCGTCTCAAACGATGAGACCACTGCGCGATTAGGGAGGCGGGACATAACTATTGCGTGGCGGGGGACAGTTACAAAATTGGAATGGATGGAGGATTTAATGAATTTCCTTAAACCTGTTTCGGCTCAAAAATTAGCAAGCCGAGATCCTAACATCAAAGTCATGGCTGGTTTTTTGCATATTTACACCGATAAAGATCAAAGTTGCACTTATTCAAGGTTCTCCGCCCGTGAACAGGTTTTGGCCGAAGTAACGAGAATAACAAAGATATACGGGCAAAAAGGAGAAGATATGAGCATAACCATAACTGGTCACAGTTTGGGAAGTGCTTTAGCGATTTTAAATGCTTACGACATAGCAGAATCCACCTTAGATGCACTCAATAACATTCACGGAATACCAATATCCGTGTTGTCGTTTTCAGGACCAAGAGTTGGAAACACTATATTTAAAAAGAGAGTCGAGGAGCTTGGTGTAAAGGTCTTGAGAGTCTTTAACATCCACGATAAGGTGCCTAACGTGCCTGGGCTTCTTTTAAACGAATACACGTCATCCTTGGTTCAACGTATCGCAGATTGGACCTCATGGTTCTACTCACACGTTGGGGAGGAACTTTGTTTGGATCACACACGATCTCCATTCGTGAAAGAAAAATTAGACTTGTCATCGATGCATAACTTGGAACTTCTTTTGCATCTACTAGACGGGTATGTACAACGACATTTACTCTTAAAATACATTATATGCACGAAAAATACAATTGATCGTTTATATTCAATTTGTTGTATATAAGATTAGGTGCAACTAACTACATATATCATTATCGTTATATATTTATAAAATTTTGAAACGGTCAAACAATCGTAGGTATCATGGTAAAGGAACCAAGTTTTGGCTCGCGATTGGAAGGGACAAAGCATTAGTTAATAAACATGGTGACATACTAAAGCACGAATATTTAATACCACCACATTGGTCCCAAACCGAGAACAAAGGGCTTTGGAAAGACGAAAACGGTGAATGGAAGTTAGCGGAACAAAAATGTATCGAGGATCGTATGCCACCAGAAGAAGTCGAACATCATCTTCGGAAGCTAGGTCTAGCTTAGTTTCCAAAATAAATTATAATGTATTAATGTTGTAAACACAACCTAATGTTACCGATAATATAAGAAATTAGATTGAGTTTTAACAGGGTAGTCATATTACCGATATTATTTATCTCAAAAACCGTTAATATAAAAATTGAATAAATTACACCATTGAAACAAATATTATTTTATCTTTTTATAAAACAGTCACTCGATATCTCAACGAACTTTTTTTCGTTATTTTGATTGGTTTTGAAAATTCATATTTGAAGATCATACTGAAATCATATATGATTTTAGTAATATCACATGTGAATTTTAGGGTATTTTATGGGTGTAGATGAATCATACATCTTATAATATTTCTAAGCTTGAAATTCACAAAATCTTAAAATTACACGTTATATTACCTTACGAGTTTCAATATTTGTGTAACAATGAAAAAATAAAAATTCATCAAAAATTTCACTTTTTGGGGTTTCAACATGTGATAGAATATGTTTGGCACAACTAACTATGAATAAAGCTAAAAGTGTAGATACAAACCGGAGTTGAAACTTTATTTATATGTTGAAACTGAATCTTTTAGGAGCTTTTATTTTTATATGTTGAAACTTTATTTATATGTTGAAACTGGATGTTTTAGGAGCTTTTATTTTTGGGGACTAATTTTTTCTTTAAATAAAAAGCTATACCTCTTAAAAGTTAAGAAAGCTATTAGTTAAACATACAATGAAATACATCATATATAACATTATGGTGTTCGAAAATTCATAGTTTTAGTTGAAATCATATGAGATATTGTTTTATGAGTTTTGAAATTTTGCGTAAGTAATAAAATCACATATCATCACATATTCAAGTGTAATTTTGTAAAAAAAAGTTCGACTCTAATTAAATTATATACCATTTAACGTTTTTAGGATTATCGGAAGAAAATAACAATGAAGGATTAAATTTAGAGGATTTAGAATGGATTCTCGAGAAGAGAGGAGCCACGATGATCCGTCTCTCTTCCCCCCCCCCCCCCCCCCCCCCCCCCCCCGCGCGGACCACTTGGAGAAGTGAATCAAAAGTTGGATCTATATTGGATATCACATGAATCGCCCCATCTATCCTCATGAGAAGAAGTTTGGTTTTAAACCCCATTCAGGGGAAAATATTTGAATTAGATCGTGCTACTTTGAAATCTAACGGTGTTTTTCGTAGTAGTCCAAACTTGGACATCTATGTCGTTGTGTTGGAGTTAATAGTTTGCTTCAAAAGTCTAAAGGTCAAAATTTGGTTAGAGGAGATTGCAACTTTAAGTAGAGATTCTTCTACTTAATTATTGTTTCCTCTTTATATTGAAGATCAGTTTGAGCTTTTGAAAATTCATGGATTTGCTATGAAGTTTTCTCGTAGTGGAGGTTACTGGATTTTAGTTTTGCTTAAGGTTCTTTAATATTTTTGGTTATGATTTGTCGATTTTAGTTTAGACGGTTGCTTTTACGAAATTTGTTTTTAGTTTTCTGTATCAAGTTAGTTGTATCTTAGCTTTTAGGGACATACTATCTTTGTTTTGTATGTTATTAAGTTTAATAAAAAATAATTGACCATTTAAAAAAAAATCACATTTGATATTATCTTATGAATATTAACATTTGTTTAAAAGTAAAAGTTTGTCGAACTTCAATTTTTCTTCCAGTGTCTAGATAAGTTATACGATTTCAACACTTATTTGAACAAAAAAAGAAACAATATTTAAAATTTATAACAATAATGCTTTAATTAAAGAGAAGAACACGTAAATAACTAAGGCGTCGTTTATTTCTTCTAGTAATTAACGGTAGGTAAAATAATTTATTTAAAAAATATTGTGAAAATGGATTTCTAAACAATTTAATAATATTTTATTCATTAATGTTTTTACTTTTCATAGTTAACTATTTTGATTATTGTAAAGATAAAGCTTTTTTGTTTGACCTTAACTAATTAAATTCATGATGTATCTATGTACATGAAGATAACACGAAAGTAGCAAGATTCACAGACATATTTACTAGTAATTTAACATGTTTGCTTATTTTTGGGAAGCTTTAAATGCAAGTTTAGTAAATTTCAAGCAATTTTCCCACTTTATCAAATGGTTTGACTTCAACATTGTCAAAGGTAAACTACATAAACAAGTAAACGAACGAGGTTTTCTGTGTTTATAATATTCAGGAATTACGAGTTTTTTGACTAAAATGTATGTGGTTTAATGATGATACTTTCGGGACTGTTTCTTAACCCTTTGTGTGACCGCTTAGTAGTAGTTAAAAGTGAACTGCATAGACATAATCCAATATAAATAAGTTAAATTGAGAAGTAATACGCAAATGATAAATGAATGTGAATGTCACGATTAGTATCTCATGTTAGTTTCTTTGTATTATGGTTAGGTTTTCTTTATGTCAAGATAACGAGAGTTTTTTAAACCCGCGCGTTGCGGCGGGATTTAAATAGTAGTATTTGTGATATTAAATTACCGTTTGTAATCAGTTATAAGTTAAAAAGAATTAGAAATACCAAATTAACTAAATTAGTTGATAAATAATAAAATTTTGGTTTTTCATTTATATAGCACAAAAGAAAAACCAATATTGTATAAGACTTTGTACGAAAGATCAGGTTATTTTCTTGCGTCACCTTTTGGACTCTCGAATTATATATATATATATATATATATATATATATATATATATATATATATATATATATATATATATATAGATTGGGGTTCAATAGGGATCTCTTTTTTGCTAGAGATCCAGGGATCACCTTCTCAGCCACAAGATCATCTAAAATTTGTGGCTGAGATTAAAAGTTGAGTTTAAATGATTTGTAAGGAAAAAACACGGAGGGGCAAAAAAGTCTTTTTACCTTTTTCTTTTTTATTTTACTCACGCGCTTTTCATACTTTCTCTCTCTGTAAAAGTATGAAAAGGTGACATTTCCCTCTGCATAGTTGTCACCTTTTCATACTTTCTCTCTCTGTAAAAGTTGAAATATCATTAAATCATTTTAAAAAGTGCTTTCTCTCTCTGTAAAAGTTGAAATGTCACCTTTTCATACTTTCTCTCTCTGTAAAAGTTGAAATATCATTAAATCATTTTAAAAAGCAAATCATTTATTTTATTGGGTTGTAAATTAGAATATGTAGGGTTTATGATTTTAAAAAGCAAATCACAGGTGATTACTAAACATTTGGTGACATTTTACATCAACATACTAAGACATTAAATAATAAATAGTTTCTTAATGTAAAAACTATATAATCACAGGTGATTAAATAAGCATTTGGTGACATTTTACATCAACATACTAAAAAAAATTATTAATAAAATCACAGGTGATTACTAAACATTTTGATGATATTTTACATCAATATATAAGGCACTAAATTAATACAATCACAGGTGATTAATAGACATTTACATCAAGTTACTAAGGCACTAAATTAAGAACCTTAAATGTATTAAGGTATTAAGGCACTAAATCACAGGTGATTTTCCTTTACAATTTGTTGACTACAAAATTACATTTAAGATATTTAGTGACTTAATTTAATAAAATCACATGTGACATAGTTATTGTTCAAAGAAAATACACCAAACCGAAAGTATTCTCAAACAAAATATTTGTCTACTCATTTCAAATAAAATTCAACTAGTAAAGTAACATATTAAATTATTGTTGGTTGTTGAATTCCCTCTTTCTTCAATAGCTTCTTTTGAAATTAGCGTCATCATCTACAATTGATTGTTAATATTACAATCTAAGGCACATTATTAATAAAATCACAAGTGATTACTAAACATTTTGTGACATTTTACATCAACATACTAACGAACATTATTAATAAAATCACAGGTGATTACTAAACATTTTTGTGACATTTTACATCAACATACTAAGACACATTATTAAAAAAATCACAGGTGATTACTAAACATTTTTGTGACATTTTACATCAACATACTAAGGAACATTATTAATAAAATCACAGGTGATTACTAAACATTTTTGTGATATTTTACATCAACATACTAAGGCACATTATTAATAAAATCACATGTGATTACTAAACATTTTTGTGACATTTTACATCAACATACTAAGGCACATTATTAATAAAATCACAGGTGATTACTAAACATTTTGGTGACATTTTACATCAAGGTACTAAGCCACTAAATTATAAACAGTTCTTAATGTAAAAACTTTAGAATCACAAGTGATTACTAAACATTTTTTATGACATTTAAGGCACTAAATTAATACAATCACAGATGATTACTATAGATTTTGTGACAATTTACATCAAGGTACTAAGGCACTAAATTATAAAACATTTCTTAATGTAAAAACTATAGAATCACAGGTGATTACTAAACATTTTGACATTTTACATCAACATACTAAGGCACTAAATTAATAAAATCACAGGTGATTACTATATAACGCAGTTACAGGCCTATGATCGGAAAGTTTATATTCAGCCCTTTTGTAACTTAGCTGTCTAATCCCTTTCCCATATGAAAGTATGCGGTCACACCTTAAAGAATAGATTAAAAAAAGGCCATTCAAGAAACAAATACTACTAAATAGTTTAGTTTAATAAGTCAAACAATATATTATACATGCATACCTGCAGAAACTGAAATTAACACACAGGGACCAAATTTTCTCTAAATGAATCAACTGTCGGTGAAAAGCCTGGTTCACATGATCTATATATCCCTCACCGCGTTTTTTCCTCTTTATCATCCAATTTCGCCGGAAAACCATCTCCGACGACCCATTCCGATCAAATCCCAAAAATGGGATCTCTTCCGTATTTACCAACAGAAAAAGAAACCCATATAATCGATGAAACAAAACTAAAAACCCTTTTCAAATCCCAACAGAAATATCTAAACAATTTCTTCGATAAGTTAGACCATTCTCAAACCCACAAATTCACCCAAACACTCCTAAACTCCACCGGGACATGGAATTCGCTCCGGCACCGTCTGAAATGTGGAATCGAATCGGTAATCGAATCGGTTAGAAAACCTAGATGGAGGAGAGGAGCGATTATGATTGATAAAGGAGGGGTTTTGGGAGTGGAGAAAGGTAAAGTGAGATTGATAAGATGGTTTTGGGAGTGGAGAAAGGTAAAGTGAGATTGATAAGATGACGGCGCGTGACCTTTTTAAATATTTTTTCAATATGACTAAAATACCCCTCCGTGGGTTTGATCTATTAATGAAATTGTGTGGCTCTAAAGGTGATCCCTGGATCTCTAGAAAAAAAGGGATCCCTATTGAACCTCACCCTATATATATATATATATATATATATATATATATATATATATATATATATATATATATATATATATATATATATATATAAGGACTGATTAATGCGAGAACTCTTTTTTCTGCGAGAACTATTGAAAAAAGTGTCAATTAACATGCAATTATGTCCATTGACATGTAAAAACTTATGAATGTTAAAAATCTAGTAAAATTATAGCTGAAAAATTGAAAAAATTGTTTGAATTTACGCGTATTTAGAATTGTTCACATGTGAACGGTTGTTTTCAAAAAATGAGTGTTCATATATGCACGGAATTTTTTTATGATATTTTACATGATGTTTTTATTTTTTACGTTTATATTTACTAGATTATTAATCTCCAAAAAAATTTACATATGAATAAACAAAATAAAACGTGATTTAACACTTTTTGTGAGAGTTACCACGGTTCTCGTAAAAATAGGAGTTCTCGCATAAACCATATATATATATATATATATATATATATATATATATATATATATATATATATATATATATATATAGGGGTGAGTTATTGTAAAAAGGGTTTGGAAATAAAAAGGGTAGGAAGCAATCCTAGCCACTCATTTAGTCAACAAAAAGGGGGTTTGAAAAAGTCAACGCGGTGGCATTTTGGTAATATTTTCGAACTTTGATGCCCTTTTGGTAATTTGCAGAAATATGGTTTTTTTTTTTTTTTTTTTTTTTTTTCATTTTCCCAGATTACTTATTTTCTGAATCTTTGTGCATAACTATTTCAATCTTTGTGCATCGATTTTCTTGTGCATCGATTTTATCAAAATAATGTGTGTATTGATTTTACATAAGTTTTTTTATACAAAACATATCCACCGCCGGAAAATCTACCGGAAAATCAATCCACCAAAACAAACACATGTGCATCGGAAAAATCCACCGGAAAAAAACATGTGCATAAAAAAAATCAATGTGCATAAAAAAAATCAATGTGCATAAACTTACATGATATCCATAATTCGTGTACTTTACTATTATTACATCAAAATGTACAACTTGTTATGCACAACTTACTGAAAATAACAAAAGGATGTAAACAAATCTCGTCATCTTCATGACTTTGAGCCACAAATCTCGTCATCGCCATCGCCGGAACGCCGTCGCCGGAATCGTGTCGCCTTCCGAAGCCGCCGGAATCGCGTGGCCGTCGCCTGAATCGCAAAATAACAAACACAGAAACCCTAATTAAAATCTATAACACGTAGATGATAGATCTAATGAATAATTAGAAGAATAATGAATACCTAGGGTTATGAAATGGACCGACTAGCAGCGCCACCGTCAGCAGAAAACCACTAGCAGCGCCACCGTCAGCAGAAAACCACTAGCAGCGCCACCGTCAGCAGAAGCAGAATCGCTTTCCGTCGTCGCCTTCCGCCGCCGTCAGCAGAAGCAGAATCACCGGATTCTTACTCTGTGTGTGTTTTTAATGTGTGTGGAATTTTGGATTGAATTTGGGGGAAGAGAAAATTAGGATTCATTTAGATCTGAAAATTGTGTTGTAAAAAGACGATTATACCCTTTAGGACATAATAATGATTTTTTTTTTCTCTGACACGTGTCACTCCCTTGTTCCTCCCTATCCTTTTTATTTTCCAATCTTTTTTATTTGATCCTTGTTCTATATATATATATATCAATTTTTGTTTTAAAAAAAGATGTTAAAGTTTAAAACGGTTTTTTAGTTAAATTAGCTTAGTTTTGATTTATTTATTTATTTATATATATATATTCAGTTTACATGTATTTAGTATTTAGAATACTTAGATTTAAAAAAAGCTAATATCAAAATTTTATTACTTATACGACAAAAAATTAAAAATAAAAATTCAAACACTATTCCATAAAATAGTTAAACTATCTATAACTATTGTTTGTTTAGTGGGAAAAAATATACAAAATAATATATCACAATCCTTATAACTAAATAGTTCAAATATCATAGTAAAATACTCCAATTACTACATATACACTACTTTCTTTTTAATAACAATTCAACACATATCTTTTCATTTTCATTTGTGTATAAATTATACTCAACATGAATAGTTTATATTGTTCCTATGTAAATTTTTTTTTAACAAAATTCAATTTGAGTATTTAATTTTTTTTAAAATTATTGTAGACTCATGTTTGTTTTTAAAATAATAAGTTATTAACTAATTATTGATGATATTAATATTAAGTATTAGTAACAACTTGACGAAATTGTCAAACTTTTGAACAAAAACCAATTCACAAATTTACTCAAAGGATCTCTCTGGTCTAGTAGTATTATTTTTCCAATGTAAACGCTTTACTATCATACTATTTAGAATAATGGTAAGTGGTTCAATTCCACACTCTTATGCACATCTATGCCACATGATTACAACTACGGGTGACAATTATGTCGTATTTGGATTGACATGTTCATATCTCAACCCAAACTTAACTCATTAAGTTATCGTGTTTGAATAGTTAAACCCAAACAAACTATTTTAGTAAAACAAGTTTATCATATCAACTTCTTTAGAATTTATATTTAATTAAAAGCTATATCGTAAAAATTATAAATTGAGATTTTCAATTTTATAAATTTATAGGGTAGAAATATAAAACAAACATACAATATATGTAGAATACACATCTTATCTTAATTCTTAATTTCTTAATATATAATAAAATAAAAGCCTAAAATGACATTTGACAAATTAGTAACTATTAGATGAAAATCCAACTTTATTTTGAACTATTAGGTTATTTTGATGATATCATTATTAATAATTTTATTTTAACCCCTTTACTTTAAATAATTTAACCCTTATTTTAAATATTAATAATTAAATAAAACTAATTAACCTTTCTACTTTAAATAATCTAACACTTGTATTTTAAATTAATTCTAAAAAAATTCAAAACATTTCAAACACATACACATTTTTAGTATAAAAAGAAACTAAAATTATTTTATTATTTTACGAGTGTTTTGCATATAAACGGAAACATATCATATCAAAAAATCTTCTGTTTTTTTCCGACCTATTTACCCAATATTTTTAGTTTTTTTTATATATTATAAAAAGAAAATAAAATTATTTTATTGTTTACGAGTGTTTTGCATATAAAAGGAAACATATCATATAAAAAAATCTTCTCTTTTTTTTCGTCCTATTTATGCAATATTTTTAGTTTTTTTTATATATTATAATTATTTTATTTTTAATAAGGTTTTTTCCGAATTACACAATAAATGTTTTATTTAACTTCACATTTGCTAACATAATCATTTTGTCTACATGACTAGGCTTTCTATTAATCTTTTTATATAAGTTATATGTTTTTTGTTAACATTATATATTTTTTGATATAATTGTCCGTGTATTAGTCGGATCAATAAACTAGTTAAATGTTAAAGGAGAAAAAAATAAATAAATAAGGGTTATGCTAACGATATGGGTTGTTTCTAAACTGTTTTATTAGTATTGTTCGGTTGTATATTCATTAGCGGAATGATAATTTAAAAAATGTAAAGAAGTGTTTTATTAATGTATAAGGGGTGTATTAGCTTAAACTTAAGTTTAATAAGTGGCTGATAAATAATTTATTTGTGTTTAATAAATAGCTTATGAAAACATATAATGAATTGTTAGAGAGAGGTGTGCGGACTTTTACTATCATTTCTAAAAAAAATATAAGACTACTAAAATTTCTGTAAATAAATAGAAAATAAAACATTTAACTACTTAATTGATAGTTTTAAATGTGGCGATTTGTATATGAGTTTAGAAAGACGATCAAAACTAGGGATGACAATAGATTAGATATGGATCGGGTGAAACTATATTCATATCTATTTATATTTCCGTTATCCATGTCAATGTCCATATTCATTTTAAAATTTTCCATATACTATATCCATATCCATTGGATTAAGCGGATAAATGAATATCTAATGGATATCATAGAAAAGTGTTTTTTAAATAAAAATAGCAACTTCAAAATAGAGTTAAAAACATATAATATCTTATATTCAAGTACCAATAAATGAAACTCATTTATCATAATTTGATGTTTGTTCCAAGTTGATGGGGTAATATCGATGAACATTTTAAAAAAGCTAATTAAATCCGGAGTATCAACCTATATATTATAATTGAGATTCAATATAAGAAAGCTATGTTTATATTTTCTTAGTTAAAGTATAGGTTTTGGTTTAGTTTTCTACTTAAACGTAATATAAGTTAAAAGTATTTATCAATAATTATGTACATATATAGTTATTTCGGGTGATAAATGGGTCATCCATGATAAAAAAAACCGACATCCATATTCGATCTTCTAAAAATTTACAACGTACATATCCATTTATCTATATATCCATATCCACCACGAGTGGATTGGATCAGATTGATATCCGATAAATCAGATGATAATTGTCATCCCTAATCCAAACCAACTCATTTATACAACGCATTACTTGTGACAATCAACTTTTGACCCAAACTATCTTCCAAAACCCGTTTATTTTCGTATCGTGTCGTTAGCCGTGTCGAACTTAAAAGAACAATGTTGGTCCATATAAAAAGAATGAACGATCATGATTTAATTGCTAAACTCATTCTTGACCATTCAAATAATGGGGGAAAGTGTTGAAAGTTTTAATTAGAATTCCATATGGGCTGCTGAGCTTGTCTAAATCTTGTCCCCTAAAATTAGCGACACTTGCCTCAAATGTGCTGCCAATGCTACCGACAATTTACAAACATATTAAAATACTTTCAAAATAATTTTAATATTTTTTTCGTCACAAAATTATTGTCCATATATTAAAAGAAAAATATAGTTTAAGAAAAAAAAATTAGGTTAACAAATTAGTGATTGTTGTTGAATTGAAGTTGCAAATATCGGTTATCCAAGAAATTTATGTTGATTATGTCGAATGGTTTTTAGACGTGGACGATAACTTTAAGACAATGTTAATAAAATTTATGAAAAAGTTATTTAATAAATTAATTTAGAGTAATAATGTTACTAATTTTTTTTAACAAATTTAATGAATAAACATATAATGTTTAAAAATCCTAAATAAAAGATGCTGTAGTTGTAGGGAAAGGTAAATAAAATTAAAGATAGTAATAATACTTCTTCGTTTAAAAAAATTGTTCATCTTTTTATTTATATTTAGACATAAAATTATTATCTTACTTTTAAATATTGATATATATATATATATATATATATATATATATATATATATATATATATATATATATATATATATATATATATATAAAATATAATAACTTTCAGTTTTTAAATATTTTTAATTTTTCAAACTTTAAAAATAACCGATTTCTTTAACTGAGTGACAAAATAGGCAATCAAAAAAAAATTATTTCATTAATTGATATTATCTTATATCGATCGTTTTTGTTTTCATACGTTTCTTCAAAACGTAGAAAATAATACTTTATCTATTTAAATTTAAGTGCTTACATTTTTATTTACTAGGTTGTTCTAAAGGAGATGTCCAATTTTATTTTTAACTAATCAAAAAAGTTTCTACTATTTATTGATAAATAATATAATGATTAAATGTTTTTATATATTAAGTATTTTTAAAGTGGACAAATAAATTACAACCGAGTGCATATATATAACAACATTCCTATTTTTATTTTTGAGGTTTTGGGTTCGTGACTCCCTTGAATATTAGGTGATAACTAACTTTGGTGTAAGGTTCATAGGTCGCATACTGCCCAATTGGATATCACTGTAGCCCCGAATCACTAAATATTGCCGTTCAAAAATAAAAACATAAAAAAAAATAATAATAATAAATAAATAAATTAAAAATAAAAGCCTTGACCCAACCCACACCTATCTTTTAAATTTTTCAATTAATTGCATTAAATTTTTTGTATATATAATTGAGTTTTGAGAAATACCAACTTTACTTGTTCACTCTAGTTCTTATTGAGTTTTGAGAAAAGTTGATAACAAAATGAACATGGAAGATTGTTTGAATCTTACACTTGGATTGCCCGGAAGAGACGAATCCGATAAAGACGATTCGTCATGCTTCAAGAACAACAACAAACGATCTCAACCCGACGAGTGCAACAAATCCAAAGGTACCTCACTAGTCAAAGAGAGGGACCAGGAAAGTGCACCCGCGGCCAAGTAAGTAAAAAAAAAAAAAAAAGTTATAGTAAGTAACGCATATTCATTAATGTATCGAAACTCATTCGTTATGTTTTAAACGACAGATCACAAGTTGTGGGATGGCCACCAGTAAGAAGAAACTATTTTCAACAAAAAAAGAATGAAAATGGAGGAATGTATGTGAAAGTAAGCATGGATGGTGCACCTTATCTTCGGAAAATCGATTTAACGGTTTATAACGGTTATGCACAGCTTCTAAAAGCTTTGGAGAATATGTTCAAACTAACTATGGGTTATAAAGGATCTGAATATGCATCAACTTATCAAGACAAAGATGGTGATTGGATGCTTGTTGGAGATGTTCCATGGGAGTAAGTCCTTTTTTTTGAACGTTTTAGAGGTCTTTCTGGAAGCAGTCTCTCTATCGTGGTTGTTGTTGCTTACGAATTTTATTTTGTTATATGCAGAATGTTTACGGTGTCTTGTAAGAGAATGAGAATCATGAAAGGGTCAGAAGCGAAAGGGTTGGGGTGCAATGTTTGAAGTTTTTCATGACGAAAGATATGACAATATCTCGAGTATAATAGTAACATGGAAGAGCGGAAGACAAGAGAAGAGACGAATCTTTCAGCTTGAGTTCTCCAAGAGCTATTTTCATATTTTGAGTTTAATGAACTTCAATACGAAAAGTTCAAGAAAAAAAAGAAAAAAAAACCCGAGTCAATCCATAGTATGATCATATATAGTTTTACTTGTGTAAATTGTGGCAGGAATGAATATTAGTGATGTTTTTTCAGGTTCTTTGATGTTCGATGTCTTGTTTACAATATTTTGTTTTAAATTCCGATTGAAAGCCGCCTTGTATAGAAGAACATATATCATTTTAATCTCACCAAAAATCAATTTCTCATTTGATCCTTCTCCTGCTATGCGATTATGTTATATTTAATTTCTACTTAGGTCATAAATACGTACTAATCAACTAATCCAAATGTGAAAACGACAACTTCTAGAGATCGACCCATGCCTAGTTACAAAATAATGGCAATGGCCAACTTGAAAGTCATTAAATCAAATTCGACAACTAATAATGGGTATTACAGATCATAAGGGAAAAGGGAAGGAAAGGCGTAGACATGAATTATTAAAGGTGCACGAAAAAGGTCAAAAATCCAGCAAATAAGATATCTTTCGGAACATGTTATGTCTGATATCAATGCATATCAAGGGCTGTAGAAACGCATATCTTTAGCTGTAAGTTTCTTTTAATAGAAACACGAGGGCATTGATGGTCAATTAAAACAGGTAAACGGATGAGGTTTTTTATCGGTCGCTTTCCAAACCTTTTCCCTAGCTACCCACGAAAACTTACCTAAAGAGGTTCGAACCTAAGACCTCTTACGAGGACATCAGAAAGCGTGGTGGTTGGCTTTGATACCTTTAGAAAATTGTTTATACCGAATATTCGGAAACACTAATCAACTTGTTCCCTTGACAAAACTAAGAAAGATTCCAAACTGTATACTATTGTTCATGTGAATGGAATATAACCTAAGTTTAAACGTAATTAAGATATCGTTATAAAGTAAACGTGTCGGTTTATCATTCGACTAATTAAAGAAATTCCTAATAATTATGTAAGCTAATTGGTAAGCATGAAATACCCTTTTAACTAACTTTACAATTAAGAATTGATTAGAATATTAACCAAAATAATACAAGTTGTAAAGTATAATCCTTATGGAGCCTTGTGCTATTTATAAAAGATTTGGGACTAATTTTATAATTAAAAAGATGGGATTTATAATTTTTTATTAAGTTTCACTTTACTTGGTATTAAATTTTTAATTTAAGTATCCAATGTTTAATTTATTTTATCAAGATACAAGTTCAATGAATTCCAAGGGCTAACCACATGTTTAAGATGTGATTACCAAAGTAAATAGTACATTTGGTTTCGACTTTGGCAAACATTTAGACAGAAAGTAACTCACAGTATCTGTTTATGACGATACGCAAAATCAAAATGTCCGCATTCACACTTGGTACTTATTTACGAGACATAATCGTCCTTAGTCCCTCCGTTTTAAAAGGATTAAGATCCTCTCATGTTTAAGTCAAACATGAGAGCTAACATATTTTTACAGCTTCGGGGACCTACTTTTATCTTAAATATAAGGTATACTTATTTGTTTTATGAGAGAACATGACCTCTTATATTTTAGTTAAACTGCTAAACATCAGAGGATCTCAATCCGTTTTGAAAACACATTTCGGGGTTTAGCATTCTACTTTCTTATTATAAATTTGAAAGAAACCGTCCTAATTACAAATTTACAAGCTAAAAAATACTAAGTTTGACAAACTTCTATTTCGGGAAACAGCTAACCAGTAACCCAGTGAAACATGTCGGAGAAAAGGTCAACATGGTCAAAGTTACGTTGTATACCATATTGCCGTCTTTATTTCAAGTTTGATCAAAACTTTTGGACGTTTAGAAGATTTTTACAAGTAAAAAAATGGTTTACCCGAAATATAAATTGCACTCAAGTTAGTTAATACCTTATGCAATTAGCGATAAATTAAATCCACCAAAATGAGTTGCAAAATTCATCTTCTCTCGTATTGTTGTGGTTAAAATAGGTGGCAGGAAAGGGTCTGAAAGCGGTCACGCAGATACTGTGCATCCGAGTTAAAAAGACTCCCCTCCTCATGTAACCTGAACATGAAAAACCTCATTTATTTACCCGTTTTATTAATCAAGTTTTTGTCATGACATTAGTGCTATAGAGGGATAACGAAACGAAGGCCAATATTAAATTCTACTCTCATATGGAGCCTTATCTCAAAAAAAGGGACACTTTTAATCACTAATTTATGCAAATCGAAATCATAACCTAATCTTTCGCCTCGTGATTAAGTTGTTTAACTACATTGATTCAGTGTGCGGTATAGATTACAGAATATATTATGGACAACTGTGTTTTAATAAACAATGAGTATGATAAGTTGTCGCATCTTAAGCAAGTATCAGCAGATTGTTTTGAAATCTGGCTAGTTTTCTTAGCGGGTTTATATAATATCAATAACAGACATTTAAGGTGCGGCAAAGGCCAAAAAAAAGTTAAATGAGACGATGATAGTGAGCATGTAAAAACTTTTATGGTTAATAATATAACTGTTTGTTAATGTGTTGGCCTTTGCTGCACGGATGATAATTATCGCCTAGCTAATTGTTTTTTACCTTTACTCGTGATATTTTTCGACGCAAAGTGTTGAAGGGATTTAGCGTATCAGACTGTTGTTAGAAAATGCAGCCTTCCATGTCGTGTTCTTTAATCTTCATTTCTTCACGAAGTAAATCCATAATAAAATTGATGGTTTCAGAATTCAAACACGAGAAATCTCCCTTGACAAATTCATACACCACCGAGTCTAACTCAATCCAACTAGAAGCTCTATTCTTTCTCACCCGATTATTCCTTATCATTGCTCTTACTTTAGCAACATTGCTCCATTTTCCTGCAGCCGCATAGATATTTGATAAAAGAACATAATTCCCTGAATTATCGGGATCGATATTAAATAATTCAGCAGCTGCAATTTCAGCGAGCTGAATGTTGCAGGCAACGCTACAAGCTGCAAGTAGGGAACTCCAAACAGTTGCAGTGGGGGGCACCTTCATGCTACGTATTAGGTTGTGAGCGTCATGAAGGCGACCTGCACGGCCCAAAAGATCAACCATGCATGCATAGTGCTTATCGGTTGGTTGAATCCCGTAATCATCTGTCATCTGTTTAAAATACTTCCAGCCTTCATCGATAAGACCTCCATGATTACACGCACTCAGAACACCAACAAATGTTGCTGCATCGGGTTTGAAATTATTCCTCTTCATTTCTTCAAACAATAAAATGGCCTCTTGACCTAACCCGTGATTTGCATAGGCTGCAATCATAGAACTGTAACAAAACAAGTCTTTTCCGCAAGTCATTTCAAACACTTGCTTAGCCTTTTGAAGGTTTCCGCATTTTGCATACATATCAATTATACTAGTGGACACGTGTAAACTGGAATAAAGACCTACCGGACCCACGTGATCATTAATTTCTGACTCGGCCGCGTCTAAAACTCCTAACTGAGAACAAGCCGAAATGACCCCTAGTATAAACGTTTCATCTGGTTTAATACGCTCCTTTTTAAAGAATCCTAGCAACTCTAAAGCAAGTTTTGGTTCTCCGTTTTTAGCTAAACCGCCAATCATAGTAGACCAAGTAATTAGATTCTTTTCCGGCATCTGATCAAATAAAAGCTTCGCTTCGTCTACATTTCCAGATTTCATGTAACCATCAATCATCATGGTCCAAGAAGCCACATTCTTACTTGGCATCGTGTCAAAGTAGTTTCTTGCCGTTTCAAGATTCCCGACTTTACAACACCCAGAGATAATCAAATTGAAAGATCCAACATCACGGAAAGGCATTGTGTTGAAAATATATATAGCAGAGTCGAGCTCCTCAACATCAACATAACCAGAGAGCATAACATTCCATGAAGCCAAGTCTTTAACGGGCATTTTATCAAATAAAGAACGTGCTTCCATCATGTCACCGACCTTCACATACCCACATATAACGCTAGTCCACGAAATGATATTCCGGTCAGGCATCTTATTGAATAATTCACGAGCAATGTCAATTCTACCAATGTTACAATACCCGAATATCATTAAATTCCATGACACGATATCCTTTTCATACATCTTATCAAACTCACGTCTAGCCAAATCGGTTTTCTCACATCTCATTAACAAATCAAGCATAGAATTTTTCACCATCACATCAAAATCAAGCCCGAACTTTACCACATATCCAAATACCACCTCTCCGTCTCTTAACTTAGCTTCTCTAGCTAAACCCTTGAGCACGGCTAAAATAGTAAAGTTCAATGGCACAACTGAATCTCGAAGCATTCTACGAAATAGCAAAAACCCATGTGAATAAACTTTGTTTTCGACATGTCCATGAATCATGGAAGTCCATAGGAACACATTTGGTTGGGGAATTCTATCAAACACCTTGTGAGCGTCTTCTTTCGTTCCAAAACGAAAGTAAAGACGGATAATCTTGTTGAGTACAATGTCAGACGAAGCGATTAAACCGTTTACGACAAGATGAGCATGAAAGGATTTAAGGGATTTGAGGGTTTGGCATTTGGATAGAAAATTTAAATAAGAGGCTTTCATTTTATGGCGCCAAATTTAATAGACATATAACGGTAACCCTATACAAACACCTAACTTAGGAGCGATGCAATCGGTCTTATGTAGGGGCGTCAATATCTGACCCGACTTAATCCCGATCTCAAACCGACACAAAATTAAACCGGTTAGGTCGAATAATCTCGACCCACTAACCTAAAAATTTATAGTTTAACGAGTGATGTTCTTATGTTAATATATCCGGCATTAGATTTTATCGATGAGCTACAGATTTTACACACGTCAAAAAGTCTTGATACTTCCGAAAGAAGTTTATCGCAATAGTATTAATGCTTTACATAATCTTTAAAAGTTGGATATATAAAAATGAAGTTAACGAAATAATAATAATAATAATGTACAACACTCGAGGGTAAAATTTGCCCTCCGAGGTTACCTTAAACCCTAATGGCACAAAATCGATGTACAATCTACAATGAAAATGATGTTGAGTAACACTAATGCAGCTTGTATAGAAATGATTGGGGAAACATAAGTTACAAGTGACGGGTTTACGACAGATTCTTCTAGAATCGATCAGTCATTCATCCTCGGTTAGTGGACTTGTTATTGGCCCATGGTTAGAGAGACTGAATCGGAAAGCACCACCAATGACTGGCTTTGACCAGCACCATACCCACTTTGGTCCGAAGGCTCGTCTTCAATGAAATTGTCTGGTGAAGCCACGTATGAAAATCCATACATTTGCTCGTGAGTTAGTCCCGGACAAAGCCCCTATCACACATGTTATACGAATGTTAGTTCACAAAATAATATCAGGCACAAAAAAAAAACGAGTTAATTTAAGAAATTGGTCTATTTGTTATTGAAAGTCAAAAACACGAACCTTAATAATACCAGATATAGAAGTTGACTTCTGAAAACCGTACTGTGTAACATAGCTTGTGGAGCCTAGACCTTTCTGAAACCGACTGCTATTATTAGTTTGGTGACCATCCTTGGAGAAATACGAACTATGTTTAAAATTACTGTCTTTACAGTGCGACCCAAAATACGAACAATATTCATGGACTAGGGAAATTCTAGGAGTCATGGGCAATAGATGGCCTTCAGTGCTGAAAATATACCTGCGAATAAAATCATTTTTCAGAAATATGCAAAAAAATCCGAACCCCGGAAGAAAAGCAATGTAAATGGAAACAGAAACTTACTTGTATGGCCCATTTTCGACTAGGTTATCGGGGCCAGCAGCCAAATCAAAAAGAAGCCACAAATATTTCACCTAAACGATATCAAACAAGTTTCATCATGAAGATACTTAGGAGCTAAAACGTGTGAATTTCTATATGTAACATTTGAGAAACGAATGGACCATTATTGGAGTGTAATATGTTCCATACCGTTTCGGCTAAAAAGAAGCTCTCCATGTGATCTTCCTGCTGGTGAAACTCTACATCTGATATATGACAATATCCACAAGTGCAACGGGCTCCATACTGCAAACTGCTTACAATGTCTCGTCCTACATCAAGATACCTGCAAACACATGACCATGTTATAACTTTAATCGTATTCTCAAATAGCAAGTAGTATGATAAATAAAACCATTATAAAAATTAATGGGACTAAATAGGTATGTGAAATAACCTAGGATCCCGAGTAGCTTTGTAAAGCCAGTAGGTGCTCTCTATCAATTCTGGACGCAATGGGTAGCTCTTTTGACCATGCTGCACATCGATTATTTAAAACATATCACATTATTTTTTGTAGCATTTCTTTTTATTAAACTTTTGATTAAAAATGGCATTTATTATACGTTACCTGAACGGAAAAGGAGGCAAGATTAAAGCCTTCTGGCGTGAAGCCGTATCTTTTCCACACGCTAAAGAAAGCAGTATGTGTTCGAATAGCAGGATCAATATCTCCAGCTAAAACCTTCCTTTCGTATGTGTTAAATACTCAGTTTTACGTATGCATAATATTTAATACCTCTTTTATAATTTTCTGAAAAACGGGAACTTATGTTTATTACCTGAAGACCTGGCCAGAATGCCTGTAGACTATTAAATAATGGCCAAACCAATGCAGCGGAATTCATGTTCACTTCTACATACCTACACACCTTTAAATATTTGTCATCCTGTATGTAGGACTTTATAATTAAACAATAAAACTGAAAAAATGATATGAATAATTTTTAGACGAATATTTTTTACCAAGGGTCGTGAAACAGGTAATGCATAGCTGCCCCGTAAGCTTCTTGGAAAATGTACAGATATTCTTCGTCTCCGAATAATATATAAGCCTGTAGGAAGATGAAAAAGCAAACAAATTGAATGATTGTTTTCTTAAACGGGTAGATTATCGGTGATTTAAAAGACATGCCTTTAAAAGATATTCATAGAATGAGTCAATACTTGTTCCTATTCCGGCATCCTGTAGAAATTTATATACTAAGTTTCGACAGCATAAAACGAAGAATGTGTAACTTGTTTATAATAACGTGAGCTTTCAAGGGTTTACCTTCTGTGTCCATTCACCGGTAAAAACATCAATATGAGCACCGACTAAATTTATCCTGGAACGACGAGCCCATATTCCTCGAACTGCATTCTTGGTAACTTGCTCAAAAACTACAAAAGAATAGCAACTATATGAGATCGTTATTGAAGATAAAGTCACCATCTCATGAATTACTCCCCTTGTACAAATTCTCGGTTAAAATAAATATGGGCATGGGATACTCTAAATGGAAATGTTGATTCTACCAAATAAAGAGATTATGTATTTTTAGATCACTCGGGATAGTATTAATTACGTTACCGGGATCATTTGTTAAGCGACTAAGCACCCCAAATTCTAATGTCAGAGTACCGCCACCAGCTGTAGACGTTATCTAAACAAACAAAACCTTGTGATGTTAGATTCCACAGTAGAAAATTAAAAGATAAAAAAAACTAGAAAACTAAAAAAGTCGAAAAACGAGAATTTTATTATAATTTAAATTTCCTAACAAGAAATAGTACTTAGGAAGACATAACATGCTCCGAACAGTTTAGTTGGAAATAAAATAAATACAATGTTCAAGATAGTGATGAGCCTTACCTTACTTTCATTATCGTCAACTCCATGCAAAAGATTAACAGATCCGAATGGAATTCCTGTAGCAGATGGCATATAATAATCATAAAAGTATAATCATTTTGTACGTAAAAGTTTAAACCTAAATAGCACTGAACAAACCAATAAAGAACGGTTTTCAATCATTGTTCCCTAAAAGGCTATAATCATTTTCTATCTATGCTTATTTGCTTAGCACAAATTAATAATAAACGAGTAAATAAATTCTGAAAAAGAAACATACCCGTTGGAGTGTCAAATGCAGGTAATAATCTACGCCCAAGGTCCTCAGCAAGGTAAAGAAGTTCATCATCATATGAAGGAATACGCAAACCCTGTCATTGTTTAATTATTAAGTATTCTGTTTAAGTGAAGGAAAAAAAAAATGCTACACGAAAGGGGACACGCATATAGTAAACAAGGCAATGAGAGCAAATACCGTAGAGTAATCGCTTGCAATGAGATGAGCAGAAAGCAAACCTCCAAGGATCCGAATTGTCGTTTCAAACAAGGATACTGTTTTGTTCTGAAAATGAAATTATAAAAGAATCAATTTTTAATTAAAATGCCTAACAAATAAGGAAATACCGTTTACCAAAAGAAGAGTTATTCCATACTCACAATATCAAATCTAACGTTTTTACTAATCCATTCAACGGAAGAAGTGAAACGGTCTTTGTCACCAAGCAAAGCCAAGGTGTCTAAGGAGTCGATCTGTGCTGGCGGAATCATAATAATATCATGACTACATTTAACTAATACTAACAATTATACGAAATAAAAAGCGAGATTTTACCAATGTCAGGGCATAGCCACCAAGTGTGTCTTCTCCTTGACACGATAAAGGTTTTAACTCATCGCGTGGAAAAGCATAATCCATATATCCATCAAATGCATGATAGAACATTCCTTTAACCTGCATCACAACATTGAATGTTTACTCCAATTTAAGAAAGTGTTCGTATGTGCATTCGGATAAAGACATTACGCGTAAATCATACTTGCTGCATTAAAACCGTCTAATAGTAGAAGAAAATTACTTATATACCCTTATTTTATCTATTACTTCCTTAAATAATCAAACCATGCCAAACATTCAACTCCATCAAAACGTATTATTACAACTTTAAACAACAAAAGTACATCTACACACTATCTCCTAAAGCCCAATTTCGATTTGCGACAGCTGATTATTTGATTCTTATTACTCAATATCATATAATCACTTTCAAAACGCACGTCCCCAAAACAAAATTGATTATCAAAGAAGAAAGTAAATGCACTTATTTAACATAACATGATCCCTTTCACTTCCAAACACCCTTAATATGATTCCGGTAAAACCGACAAATTTTGCATATTTTTACAGGAATTCAAAAAGGGTAGCAACACTTTCGTCTTTCGTCCAGATTTCAATCCATTTCTAAAGAAATGTGACTTACCAATCAAATAGTAGAAGAAAATTACTAAAATACCCCTAATACAGATTCAAAAAGGGTATCCACAATTTCATCCATTTCCATACCAGCTGCATCAAAACTGATTATCAAATAGTCAAACAAAATTACCAAAATACCCCTAATACAATTTTCACAAAATTATGAATCTTTTTACAGAAATTTAAAAAGGGTAATCACAATTTCATCAAATTTGTATACCAGCTTCCTCAAAACTGATAATCAAAATAGTAAATCAAAATTACCAAAATACCCCTGATACAATTTTCATAAAATTATGAATCTTTTTACAGAAATTCAAAAAGGGTTATCACAATTTCAATCAAATTATCAATCCAATCAATCATTTCATCTCATTAACATGAAAAAAAATCAAATCTTTGAAAAAAAAATCAAATTTATACCTCATCTCTGAGCTGTTTAGCTTCATGAAAAGTAACACCTTCTGCTAAAATGGTAAAAATGAAATCTTGGGAAATGATTAGAATGAAAAAGAAAGCAATCCATGGGAATTTATTTCTCGGCATTCAGAAATTTTATAAAAAAATGCTAAGAGGGTGCCGATTGAGCCGGCAAGTTTATTCACAAATCACCTTAGATTGTGTTTTTCAATCAATTACATAAATCATCCCTATACTATATATCTATCTATAAATGTATTTTTGTCATTTTACTTTTTTACTTTGTTTATGGACGAAAAGTAAACAAAGAGTTTCCGATATGTGGTTTAGGAGTTTAAACGAGACGATACAGCTTACGAGCTATTTGAGATATGATTAGTAATTATTCGAAATCGACTCGCAAATTATTTGAATCGACTCAATTTAAAAGAGACAAGATACTCGGCTTCTGAGTCTTATCGAGCTTAAGCGAAATGACACTTTTACCCTTTTATAGGTAATTTATGTATGTGTAAGAAGGGAGTTGAGTTGACTTAACATAACGAATTATTAGTCGAGTTTGTGCTTTGAATGTATAAGCAATCGAGGTCGAGTCGAGCTTCGAGCATGAGTTTTAGGAACCGAGTCGTGCTCGAGGTTGAAATTTTAAGCTTGGTCGAGCTCGAGTCGATTTCCGAGCTTGAGTTTTAGTAAATGGGTTGAGTTCGAGCTTGGCGGTACTTGGTTCGCTCGACTCGACTCGCTTACACCCCTAATGTGGGTGAGTGTGGTTCGATTCGACTTGGGTTTATATAAAACCGAAGCGGAATAAATTTAGGTATTTAGTGTTCATAAAAAGTGTCGATTTTCTTTTTTTATGTACCAATCACATGGTTCGAATCGGGTCGGGTAGGGTGGGTCGGGTTCAAATAACTTTTTCTTTTTTTTCTTGAGTTTTTTTGATACTTTGGGTTAGAGTTTAGGTTTGTTAAAAGAAAGAAGTTTCTTTAACTATTTATAGCCCTTTTTGTTTTCGGTTTACCTTACAAGTTCTTTTCTCCCCGCATTTACTTTGTATTGATCCTGGGGTTTTTTGTTACTTTGTGTTGGTATCTAGTGTTCATAAAAAGTATTGATTTTTTTTTTTAACTTTTTGTAACGTCTTTATTTTCCCGTTTATGTTTTTTTTATAAAAGTTTTGTATTGGTGTTAATTTTATAAAAAAAAAATTAGGTGTTTTCCTCTGCTCAAGTTTTTATTTGATTTTTTTTTTCTCAAAAAAAGACTACGCCCGCAACAACACGCAGGATAAACTCACTCATTTTCTACAATCATTATGTTGCATGGTTTGGTTCCATAAAACTTGCTTACGAAACTCAAGATGATTTGCTCGGTAATAATAATAACGAGGTAATAAGCCCCGCGCTTCGCTGCGAGACACGAAAACTCATTTGATAATAGTTTTAAACGATGACAATATACTAAAAATGCATAACACTATCTCTAACACACTAATCCCTATTTAGAAACTCATTATACAATAAACAATAACTAATTACTAAATTTCTTTTCCTACTTTTTGTAGAGATTTTGGATTGTTGTCTATAATTTAAAAAGTTCATACCATTATTAAAAGATATAGAAATGGTCAAAATTACACTTCATAAAATGAAAAAATATGAAAGTGTAGGGGTATAAACGAAAAAACGATATACGAATGCTTATATAATACATGAACTTTGAAAATCACATAGTGACGGATTTTGAAAGTTCATGTATTATACAAGTATTATCGGAAGTTGTTATATTATAACGCTACAAATGAGAAAGTTCGTATGATTTTTTTGACTTTAACCCTATTTATTTTACGGTTTGCAGCTTGGTTGCTAGAGAAACTCAAGATGAAATGATCATAACTGGCTTGTGCTAGAGAATTGGCTTGAGCTGGAAAGAACGTATTTTTCGAATGTAAAGATCAACTTAGAAAACATTAGTATTATATTCGAGTGTTGGGGTATAAATTCAATATATTTTACCCGGATCTATTCAACAAATCAAAAGCCGCAACTTGACTTATTCATTTTTAGAAGGATGGTGATGAGCTTGGCACACGTGTCATTCGATTCATCGTTGGACCATGTAGATATAGTAAGTTATTTCAGATTATATGATCGACTTGGTAGGTTATTGTCAGTTAGGGATCATTGGTAAGGCGTAGAACTACTAGAAAGACCAGTAGGGAATACGTAGAAGGAACAAAGACGCTTGACAGACTGACAGTCAAACACGTGATTTTTCATTCCTCGCTTCAAATTTATGTATATAACATACCACTATTTATTTATACATTGCAGGCATTCCGCATCATTGAAAAGGATTTAGATTATTCAACGAAAAGGAGTTTTCGCTGTACTTTTGTACTAGAAAGACCATTGGGGAATACGTACAAGGAACAAAGAACACTTGACAGTCAAACACGTGATTTTTCATTCCTCGCTTCAAATTTATGTATATAACATACCACTATTTATTTATACATTGCAGGCATTCCGCATCATTGAAAAGGATTTAGATTATTCAACGAAAAGGAGTTTTCGCTGTACTTTTGTACTAGAAAGACCATTGGGGAATACGTACAAGGAACAAAGAACACTTGACAGTCAAACACGTGATTTTTCATTCCTCGCTTCAAATTTATGTATATAACATACCACTATTTATTTATACATTGCAGGCATTCCGCATCATTGAAAAGGATTTAGATTATTCAACGAAAAGGAGTTTTCGCTGTACTTTTGTGGTTGTTCATCTGTTTTGCACTTCAAGTAATAGACTATTGTAGATTAGATTATGCAAACACGCCTACAAAACATACATCTAAACCCTCGACGTTTGTGAAATCATGGCTCGCAAAACTGACAAGAAGATTTACAAGACAGAATAGAATAAAAGAGATGTCTGTAAAACTTTGTAAATTAGATTAAAACAATGCCAACGCAAAACAACATTGCATGATACTCACCTCTGATTCGTTTTACACGCTATAGAGAATTACTTAAGTTGACAAAATCCTCATGTTCACTTACGCATCTCATCAATTACACCAACAAAAACAACAATTCGGATTAAATAGCTTGACGTGCATACGGCTTATTGTTTCTTCTTCTTAGGCCGTCTCTTTCTTTTTGGTTTCCGAGCATCTGAGTTAGAACTCAGATTACTACTAGTATTACCTGTTTGTGTGTGAACGCGTGACTCTACTGGTCTTGTTTGTGTGTGTGGTCTTGTTTGTGTGTGTGCGCGTGACTCCAATGGTCTCCGGTTCTTGTAAGAAGGCCGCTCAACACTAGTTGATGTATTACTTGATGATGACATATAAGCCCTATCGGTGTATGAATTCTTGTGGGACGAGTTACCATATCTTGATTTACCATGAGCTGCATTTGGACCATTTGATGCCCGCGGAGGAGGCATAAGAGCACGAGCCGATATGTGTTTCTACAGAATATAAAAAGGAGTAAACTAATTAGAAACCAGTTTATTTGTTGTACGTGTATAAAACTGATTATTTGACCTTAACAATTTAATAATCAAAATTATAAGTTTCATAATAACTTCATCCACACACTAAAACGAGATTAAGATGTCTTCAAGTCCTAATAAACGGATAATTTATTAATATATTGCATATATGCTCTTATAAAAAAAATTCAAAATGCGGGATTTCAGTTTACAAACCTGATTTTTTTCATCGCTCGACATACCAGAAGCTGCTTTTCCAGAAGCACTAGAAGCTTGTTCCCTGCAAGAAATGAGTATATTATAATATCAAGACTTAAGCACAAAATGTCAAAAAACGAAAAGCTATGTTAGAACAAAAACTACCAACAAAAATCAAGAAATAGTTCCAACCTTGCACTTTTATCAGTCAATTCATCATCCGCATCAGCCTCATCACTTGAGCTTCCACTTTTAAAGAAATCGTCCTCACTTAAATCTACCCCATCGTCGTCACTTCCAGTTTCTGTATATTCCATTAAAAAGTTTGTTCTTACTAGCAAGGCAATACACAAAAGTATAGGACATATGTGTGTTTATAGAGGTGGTTATCTACGAGACAGGGTGGGTTATAAAGGACTTCAAATAATTAACGTACATAAAATGTTCTTTCGGTTCAACATGATATGAAGAGAGAAGTCATAATTATGACCCCGTAGAGAGCAATAGTATCACATAACTTTAGAAGAAAAAGGGAAAAAGGAAACATTACCTTCCAAATCTTTCCCACTAGCTGCAGCAGCAACAATATTTGCCTTGATCTGTGTGCGTAAGGTGTTTCTCTTATCAACAGTTTCCGTTGTATCACCTTTCTTAAATAACGATACATATTTTTCCGTCTTGGGGAAAAACTGCAGTTTGAAAATAGGGTCACCATTAGTTTCATATAGTTACAGGTGCTTAATTGCTTACGAATGATTCAATTTGTGTTCTGAATTATTTCAAACGGGTCAAATAAAAAAAAAGCTACAGCAAGTCAAAAGTCAGCTGATTTGTACAATCTCCTAAACCACATAACTCAAATTTAAAGCATTCATTATTTTATAAAAATGGAGAAACTATGTTTGCCCATCAATATGTTTAATTCGTACTTAAAAAGTTACCCATTTTCACACGTAATCCATCTCGCCTGACCCACCCATTCTTCCAATAATTGCTTAAACAAGGACACAATTAAGGAGCTTACCCTAATGTACTCAAGATCTTCTTTCAATTTCGAGAGCTGCTCCGCAACCTCAGCTTCTTGAGCCTGACCAGATAACGCTCGCTGTTGTTTCTCCAAGCGTCTTATATTTCGCTCAACCTTTCTTCTTTCTGATAAACAGGGGCATTAATTAAAACAAACATATGGAGCATGTGATGTGATATGAAATATGAAAGCAATATAAAATATTATTACCAAAAAACTTGATCTTTCTGTCACGCAAGAATATTATACGCTCCAAAGCTAGATTATCCATAATCTGCTGTTCATTTTTCAACCCATCTAACTTCTTAGTTAGGGCTTCTTTGACTTCAGGCCTCGTGTCCTACAATATAATCATAAATAGCGTAAGTGTGCGTATTCCATCACATGAAGAAAAGAAGAAGAAAAAAATTGAATGTACAATTACCAAGAAGGCGAAAAATATGAAAACATTAATCAAGTAGCATAGATTCATTTCACAGATATATTCCTAAACTACTGCTATAAGATCCTAAATACGCAGAGCCGGTTTTCATACTCCAAGAATCACTTCCGAAAATGAGAAAGGTGCACAAACCTTATAACCAAAACAACATGATCATGTATGACTTATTTGCCTATAGAACGATTGTGTAACAAATGACAATCTTTCAATCTCCAGAACCAAAAAATTTATCAGATCAACGACATGTCTTTAATGTCCTATACTGCCTATATCCCCTTGGAAAATCTTTTTTCAGCAGCGTAAGCAAAATTCCTAACTTTTAGTGACCTTAAAACCATATTATCCCTAATCCACTTCATGAATTTCAAATCGTTACTACTCAACAGTAAATTATTCTAAAATCAATTCAAACCCCATAATCAAAACCGTTTACTCTAAAACCATGTTTAGCAAAGCACTCTAATTATAATCCAAAGCATTTCTTAACAAAATTTTAGCACCAATTTTTATTCACTTAATACTTAAAAGGATAGCAAGTAGCTTATTTTTAAGCACATTTTTTAAAAGGGTTATTTGATTTAGCTTATTTTGGGGCTTCTAAACTTACTTACTTCAACTTATTTTTCATAATCTCATTTTCTCTTTTTTCGTCTTATTTTGTCGCTTATGAGCTTATTACCACTTAAAACATGGAGAGTGTTTGTTTTAGCTTATCTGTGGGCTTATGATCTTATTTGCCTTCGACTTATTGTTCGTAAGTAAGGGGGTGTTAGATCGTAGTAGTTCGCCAACCTCTCTAACTATTGTTTGGGCTTATATAAACGGCTTATGGCTTATTGATATTTCGGCTTATGTTTCATAAATCATGATTTTTTTTTTTTTTTAAGGTAAATGGGACATCCCCAGTGAAATATATTAATCACCCAAAAAAGCCAATAAATACAAAGGAATGTGACTGAATGTCACATTAACCTCAAGCCATAACTTGAACTACCACTAGAGCATATGACATGCCATAAGCTCACTACCTATCAAAACATAACCAAGCACACCAATAGGAAATAACCACCTAATGGTACAAAGACTTCATAAGTCAGGATTTCCCGGCTTATAAAAGCGTTTATGAGCTTATTACTGTTTATTATGAATAAGCTCATAAATGATACATAAGCCGGAAAATTCGAGCTAACATAAGCCGAAATGTCAATAAGCCATAAGCCGCTTATATAAGCCCAAACAAACACCCCCTCGAATGCAAATAAGATCATAAGCCCAAAAATAAGCTAAAACAAACACCCTCCATATTTTAAGTTGTAATAAGCTCATAAACCACAAAATAAGCTAAAAGAAAAAAAACCCAGTTAAAATATGCAGTAATATAATAAAATTATAGATACAATAATTATATATCTATAATGGAAAAAGTGTACCTTGCGAAGTAAACGCTCGGTGGAGCGAATCTGGCGTTTAAGAGACCCTTGATTTGTTTTTGATTTTTTCTCAACGCCTAATGCTGATTTTGAACGGTGGTTGTTTGCGGTGGTGCGTCCGGCCACGCGCCGCTTATCGTACCCACCGTGTGCCATTTCTGAATTCTGTGTTTTTAGGTTTTCCAATCGTTTGTTTGTATACCTTCAAATGATCACTTTTGGTCCTTTTACTTTTGAATTACGATAGTATAAATGGTGACGTGACTTGAATAACTCGTTATTTACTCTTTTACGAGAAATCTTTGGTGCGGATTACGGATTTTTATAAATATCATATAAATGGATTTGGAATTAAACGTAATAGTAATAATAGGTTAGAGAATAATATAGAAACATGTAATCGATAATTATTTTAAATTCATCTTATCAAAATAATAATATAATAAATTAATTTAACTCTTTGTTGGAATGAACTTTACGGATTGGTTTTTCTTGTTTAGGTTATTCGGGAAATGGGAACCTTTTTGACTCAGATGTACGTGGCTTATCTAGGATTTTTAAGTTTTTTTTCTGTCCACCACCAAAATATTTATTTAAAAAGGTTCGAACTTAAACCCCCTTATTTGAATTAACTTGTTGAACAATAATATCATATCCCCGATCCTTTACAATTCGTAAGTAAATATAAGCTTTGGTAGGTATGTTCGCCTGTATTTATATTTATAGTGTCATCACTTCATAAATACATATAAGATTTGCCGGATAATGGAATTTAATTCCAATTTTATCGTGATTAGTGAAACAAACAACGCATAAAAGGTTTTTGTGCCCTTAATACCCCTCCTTTACTAAAAAAAAAAAAAAGTAAATTATACAAAACGTCAAAACCTACCACTTTGTTGCTCGTTTTCTAAGGTTTTGTTTTATTTTTGCACTCTAAGTTCTAATAAAACTTGAAGGTATAGAAGTCGTCG
Organism: Senecio squalidus; assembly: GCA_910822075.1. Lineage (NCBI taxonomy): Eukaryota > Viridiplantae > Streptophyta > Magnoliopsida > Asterales > Asteraceae > Senecio > Senecio squalidus. Next base: position 5,354,877 of record CAJVGC010000060.1, read on the forward strand.
CTTGTATGAGTGTCTATGGTTCTAACTCGAAGTCAAATTGCATGAGAATATCTATGGTATGTATGCGCGGCACCATGCAAGAACAAAAAACGAAGCAAGGAGCCATCATAGTTTGTTGTAGAAAAAGTCACATTTACAAAAGGACGGGTTGCTCGCCTTCAAGCTCTGATATAACTATGAGAGAATCCGTGAGTTCAAGGGAGAGAGGATCTGTTTTAGGCACTGGGTTGATAACCTGCAAGAGTAGCATATCTTATAATATTAGTGGTGGCAAAATGGACAGGTCGGGTGATTGGGTATCACATCGTGCCGATTTGGGAAAACTTCTAATACATATTTTTGTCTTTTTGAGTTTTATATGTAAAAAAGAAAGGTGTCATACCTTCTTATTGTTTTTGACATAACCAATGGCGACTTCTCTCCTCAACCGTGCTCTTTCAGAGAGCTCAGAAAATGTTAAATGCTCGTCCTCCTTCATGTAGAGGCCAATGTCCTGAGGAAAACAATGCATCTACCAGTTAATCAGGTTTCAAATATGGTTAAACTACTCCGGTCTCGATACACAAGTCAATATTGGGACCTTTAAGCGTCAACAGTTTGAAAACTATAACTAACTTTAAGGGGAAATTTTCAATCCAATAATGTGCAAATTGGCTGATTTAAGAAAACAAGTGGAATTACCTTAACGTAAATTTCATCTCCGTCTGCATCTAAGATGTCTTTCCAAACGGCATTCAGTTCACTGTTTTCGGCCACTGACGTCCAAAAAAAAATTATGCATAAATCTAACATGAAAGGAAAAGAAAGAAACATAAAGTTCACATATAACCTTGAGCTGTCACGAGGCTCATTATTTCCTCAGCTGCTATGTAAGTTAAAGATGGCTTGATTCTTGTAATCTAAAGAGCCATAACAATCGTTTGTAACACATAAACAAAATCCAATCGACACTGAGACTTATTTGAAAAAACATCGATCTAAATACCTGTTTGCCCAGTTTTGAGTCAACAATTTCGGCAACCAGATTTTGAGTCTACAGTTTCAAGTCAACAACTTTTTTCATTTGATCCGTTAGAGAGAAAAACATACAGGGAATCAACCCATTTATAAGGAAATGGGTCACAAAGAAAATGAAAATGATATAAAAGAGAAGATTCCTATTTCCTACACACCTTAACACCAAGCTTCTGACATATGCTTTCCGCAAGAAGGAGAGAATACGCAGATTGCTTATCAGCCCCTGACGGATCTGTCATAACCAACAGAGTTAGGGATTAGGGTTAATCTCATGATGTTATTGGTGAGAGCAAGCAAATATAATGTAAATCTCGACCTTCAAGCAGCCACTCTCTATCGGATATTACCGCTACAGAGAATGGAACCTCTTCTCCTTTCTTAATAGACTTTTGAGTGTGTTCAATGGTCTCTTTTAAGGTATCATAGTTCCTCGGGTTTCCAATCTGTTTGTGCAATCATTACCCAGTTATTTATAAACGGGTCGATTCGGGTAATGTAACATCTCTAACGGGTCAAATAGATCAGGTCGAAAGTCGACAAAAGTGTAATGCATTCAACCTCGTAAATCATTTTATTGAAGAAATTATATTATTATGGTAATAATTTAGTTTTCATTAATTTAATTTTGTATAAAAATGTGTTTCAGGTCAACCCAGAACGTTTTGACCCCTTTTTGCCACCTACAAAAAAGATAGAAAAGCCTAAGACAGTACCCTGTGAATAACTTGGACGTTTTTCAACTTGCGTCGGCCAGAATATTTGTATGTTTTTTCTCTTTCTGCAATTGGCACATCCGACAAAATTTCCTACACAGACAAAATTATGGTTATGACAAAAGGATAACCGGAATGAAACGTTTGATTAATATTTTAAACATACCACAACACTTCCCGGTCCAATGTAATTATCATATTCTTCAATCATTTCCACAACATCTGACCGCCATCCAAGCATTAAAATGCATTCCTTGGGTCCCACACTCCAGTCTGATGCCTGCATTTATCACTCAGACTTCTTAAACCCAATAAGAAATTTCATTAATTTTTTTTTATGCAAACGACCAAGTTTTACTCCTCAAAATGTACCTTCGAACCTGGTTTTGCTGGACGTTTGACAATTTTATCCAGTCGTGCTTTTGCCATCTGTAGCGCATTATGCGGTGCTTCTTCACCAATCTTTTTTATAACTTCAAGATTATGAGGATTAATTTCTTCTTCTTTAATAGAATTAAAATATGACAACTGCGTTTTCTTCTTCCCGTTAACAGGTGCAATGAATAATATCTATAAATGCAAAATTAAAAGAGTTGGTCAACAATCCGAGCGAGCAGGTGCAGTAAAAAAATTAGTATAGAATCTGAAACTAAGGACTTTTGCGTCAATGATACGTACTTGGTCATCTTGATCGAGTACTTCGTTGTCCATTGGATGAAAGTTTATCTTCCCTTTCTTATAAAGACCACAAACAACAGCCTGAAAATTATTTAAAATATAAAATAAATCACCTTAGCATTTAAACGAGAAAGAAAATATACAATTAATCAATTATTGTATAAAAAATACAAAAACACATACTTCTTGAAATCCAATTCTTATCTGCCCATACTTCAATCCTGCTAGATGAGGAAAACCGCAAAGATTGAATACATTTTCTGCATAAAAGATTCATCATTAATCTTGTTGGGATCACAGCCATAAGCATAAGACATTGGTAATTTAGGCTATTTAGCAATATATGTCAATGAGTAGTCGAAGCTTACTTCGGTAATTAAGCAAATGTCTATAGATCTTTACGAGCCCCTTTTGCCTAGAGCATTGAACAAACAATTTCGATGTAACATTTTCCACAGGCTCTACTTTTAATCCGGAGATTGATTTCAATAGCTCACATGTATTGGAGCTTGAAACCTGGAAGCAGTTGATATTTTGATCATTTAGCTTATAGTAAAGAAATTAGCTAGGAAGGTAACGGGTCAAAAGGATCGAAAGCGGACAAAAGTGTTTTTTATGCATAGAACCTCCTAACCCAGTTTATAAAAAACGTTTATTAAATGATATAATATAAGATTTTTAAACATATTTGACACTAACTATTTTAATAAGTAATAAAATCATGGGCAAAAAGTGTTTCTGGTCAACCCGACCTGGACGTTTTAAACCAAATATACCCATTTTAACCCATGACCTAACCCACATGACCCTCCCAATTTTCCACCTCAAATATGATTGTTCAAAAGGAAAAGATATAAAATTTAACCTCAACAATTGTTGGAACGGATTCCATTTCTGAAATTGGTTGAAGTGCAAGGACTGATAGAAATGCATCTGTATCAACTCCATACCTAAACAACACAACGACCAAAACTAGTAAACAAATCATGAATAGGTCGATTTGGGTTAAATTTATCTCAAACAGGTCAAATGGGCCATATCAAAAACTAACTAAAAAAGAAAACAGGTAAAATGGGTTGAACGGGTCAAAAGTCACCCACAGTGTATTTTTAACGCATAATTTATATATGTCAAAAAATAAGAAAGACAACAAATCGATGGCGTTCAACCCTACTCTTTTTAAGATTCAAGACTAAACAATGTATAACTTCTTCGGAATCTGTAGGGTTAGAAAACCTTACCTATCACCCTTGGTTGGCAATATTATTATGGCACGTGCCTTGTTGGCTGCGGCCCTTTGAAATGATTTTGTTAAGCTTAGACTGCAACTGCATAACAAGAAACTTAAGTTGTAACAAGAAAGAAAGCAAAAAACCGAAGAAATCTGATAAGAAAAATGCAGGTAATCATTATTGCGTATACCTCTTTGAAAGGACGTCTATATGATGTAGATCTTTTATTATATGATCAACACTTTTGTCTATTTGCTTCCTTGGAATATCCGATAAAAGAAGAATTCTCTGTCTCCTGTTTATAATATTATAAAGATGTATGATAACACTTTGATGAAGTTACAAAATTACGAGTAATATTTATCGATGCTATTATATTTAAGAAATTACCTAGTCGAAGCTGTACCTAATCGCACAGAAAACTCGTGATACTTGTTTAACTGCTTCAATATGAAGCTCAAATGACTATTAACTCCACAAATAATTATATGATCACTCTCTAAAACTTGAACTTGTGCTCCTTCTCTAAGTTTTTGCATATTATGCTATACAAATGTGCAAAGCGTTTAAATAATAATAACAAGTTAGTTTAATTTAAACATTTCAAGAACTTACCCTAAATTGTTCTGTCATTGTGCCCAACAAGCGGGAATAGAACAATATGCCCCATATAGCAAGGACAAACCCAATAACACGTTCGACCCTAGTTCTTTGCTGCATACAAAATGATTAAATCTATCAGATATTATTTAACCGCTTAAAAACAAGAAAAGGTTTGGTTCTCTAAGTTAAAGGGTGGCAAAATCGGCAAGAGGTCCCCGGGTCGGGTAATCAGTCAACACGCGCCATTTTTTTTTCAAATAACTAATGCGTTAATTATGATTAAAGTAAGTAGTAACAATATTAGTTTCACAGAAAAATGATATATAATTTTTTTATTCATTAAAAATAGACGTTGGGACACTCTCAACCTGTTCACCCATTCCCCTTTTAGCCAATGTTTTTTTAATTTGACCCGTTTGAAATAATACTCAACCCAAATTGACCCAGTTATAAGTAAATGGGTCAAAACTGCCAACTCTGCATTTAGTGGATGATATAAAATTTTAGAATGAAATCTCACTTTGAGATGCGTCGATGAAGAGCACAAACAAGCCCAAGCCTCCCAAAGACAGTCCTCAAATGACTGTGTATTACCCCTGCACCACTCAAGACCTAAAACTATATAAAATATTCAACGTTGCACGTAGTTTAATAAAAGTCTATAGTATATATAGCGTTTTAACTTGACACACAGATTACTATTGCATATATAACTTTAACTTGGCACATCGTTTAATAAAATTCTATGACTGCATTGCGGAAAAAATTAAAATCTTTGATTAATGACCAAAGATCTAAAAATTGGTAAATTTGAAGAACGATGAATAAAAGAAATAAATTTTGAATTTTTTTCTCATAACTAATATAGAAAGTTAACTATTATGTGATCAAATGAGTACCTGTACTTATAGAAAAGAAGACCGCCAATAAGAACAAATGAGAAGCAAGCTAAAATGAGTACGATCAAGAACCTGCAAAATCACAAAAATGAATTTCCATCAGATCAAGTAACTTTAAAGAATAAGAGATGGTGTGTGTATTATGAATACAACAAACAAATTTCAGGAAGTGCATATTTGTTGAGCTTACGTAGATATATTTCTCTCAAGCTGTATGTTGAACAAGTACATGATGCGGGAAAAATTCCATTTGATGTCATTAAATGAGGGTAAAGATACATCCAAATGCAGAGGTGTGGGTTTATCCAATGAATTAGACATGCATGCAAAAGGCAAACTTGTAGCTGTAGACGATTTAACTAGACCAGAAAATAGAAATTGTAAAGCTACAATCACTATTTTCCCATGATCTTGTTGTATCAATCTGACAAGTAAGCAAGACGCAAATGCAGCCATCACGAGCTTTGTCTGATGCACCTGCAGGATAAAATAATCCATCTGTTTTAAGCCTCTCAAATAATATACACCTGAGAGTAATCTGGTAATTTCACCTTCAAGAGCCGTGACTCGAGATTTTTCATCAAGTGTAAGTTCATCTCAAACCCCGTCTTATGTGATGCTTTTATTCTATTGAACTCTGGCTTTTCTGCCAAAATAACATTAAAATTATATATGAAGATCGTCATGAGGAAATTAATGTATACTTTTAACAGAAGGATATTTAGTACCAATCTTGATGGATGTAACATTTGGATTCAACTATATTTCGTATAAAACCTAGAGAGGTGGCAAATTCAACCCAATCACTTATGAATGGGTCAATTTGGGTTATTTATTATCTTTAAAGTGTAAAACGAATAAAATCAGAAAAAACTAGCTAGGAAACTCGTCCATTGGGTATTTTAAATGCATAGAACCTCCGAATTCATTTTACTAAAATAAAGTAGATTATTGTTTAAATAATATATCCTTTACATTCATTATTAACACAAATTGTTTATAAATAAAATGACAGTGTTTAGGGTCAACACAACCCGGCCCATACACAAATTCCGCCACCTCAAGTAAATCAAAATCATGAAAAGAAATTCATATGGCTCTAGAAGAAGAAAAGGAGTGTTTTTAAAGATCAAGTTGGGGTAATTATGAAAATTTAATTATACATAGTTACGGACTGCTAAAAAATTTACCTTGGTAATTCTTGAACATGCAATTGGCACGTACGGGTGAAGAGTGGATCCAGCAACATCGGTATGAGCCTGATTCTCTGAAAGCATCATATGAGAATCAGTCACAGGATCCATGATGATTTCTATTATTTTTATTATAAATTAAACATTAATTATTGTTATCGTCTATGTTACCATGTTAATCAGTATATTTTGTATAAGTGGAATACGCAGAAAAAGAAAAAGAGAGCCTAAAAGGTATTTATCTTTCTACTAAATGATGATGGCCTAGACCTCTATAAAAATATTCAACGATATACATTAAGAGATCGTGATAAATGGGTGAGTGTGTAAATTGGCAGTTGGGCCCCAACATTTGAACGCTGAAAATATGAGGAAATCTGAGCTGGAAAACTGCACTAACAATCCATCGCACGCTGTATTTCCAACTCAAGAAAACTAAGCCTCCTCTTTATTCATGTTTACTTCAATACTGCCTAAAACATTTTTAAGCAATTTCATGCGGATCTACTCTCTCGATACGTGGATTAAAAGCTCGTTAATTTAATACATTTCCTGATCAATAATCCTGCATCCGCACTAGTTAAGTGATGGACTATATAATCAAAATCAGAAAAATATACTGATGTACTTCTTTATTACAGGAATGTGATAATACTAACGCTGATTAGACCATATATATCAAATGGCAATTTAAAAACCGGAAAAGGGACCCTACGCCTAATAGAATCAATGGCAAATATCAAAAAAAGCTGGCATATTTACATGTTATTTCCGATTAGGGGAACGAAACATGATTTAGATCAAAAAAATGACTATGCATCATAAATTTCCATTTACCACAAGAACCCGTATTCGAAACGTCTAAAATTAGTCAAAATGCATGTTTTAAACTACTTAACTTAATGCTTACAATACTATAAAAAGGGGATCATAAGATTACTAATGCACACCACCTGTTTGTTAAAATGTCTGAACCAACAAAATCAATATAACCTTATAAATTAAACTGGGTAGAATCAACTGACCTTTTCGACCGAGAAATCAGCGAATAAGTTTGAATCTTTGGAGCAATCCATGGCTGAAAATGATGCAAAATAAGCATTTTTTTTCAGTTTTCTTGGTTTAAAAACAGAAAATAGACATGGGTTTCAAGAAATTCATGATTTTTTATTTATATAAAGTATTAAGATTTGGAAACAAATGTAGAAAATGATGTGAAATTTGGAAAAAAGTTGGGTGGGATTTTTGTGAAGTGGAGGGAGATACAATCAAGATAATGGCTGACTTTGAAGTTTGAACATATTGTTTCTTATTCATGGAACCAGTAATTACTATTTTTTGAATTTGGATTTTATTTAGTTTCAGAATACGATTAAAAACGGTTTAACGCTTAATGTATAATCTACTATTACTTATAATCTAATTATTTATAATCTAAGGAACCAAACCATATAATCTAAGGAACCAAACCATCTAAGTGTGAGTTATCCCAAATAGTGGAATGTGCATTTGAAAACTCTTAACTATTTAGTTGCCCAATGTTTTAATATTTGAGTTTAAGTTACCATAATGGAGAGTTTTACTATGTCCTAACTATTTAGTTACCCCATGACCTATAAATAACGGCTTTGTATTCCTCTTGCAAAATGATTCAGGCGTAGGCAGCTATGCAAATTAGTATTGGCAAGTTGGTTGGCATGCCTTTGACCGATGGCCTACAAGACCATGTTTTCACTGTTTTAGCAAAAGTTGATCGTCTATATACTCAATCGGGTTGGTGCTACAAGAGTTGTGGAGAGTGCAGCAAATAGTTAGTTGTAAATGATGGTTTGTTTTTTTGTAATTTTTGCAATGACTTTTGCAAGTACGCTATGATAAGGTTGTTGTTTTGAGTTGTTTTCTGTAGGGACTATGATATTAACATACCCAATTCCTGCCTTTTGTAATGTTTGTTTTCGTTGTTGCAGGTATAGGGTCCATGTGCATCTTGTTGATAAGACAAATGATACAATATTTACCATTTTCAATTCCGTGACGGAGAAGGTGTTTGATAGTTGTGCCAACAAACTGGTGAATCGATTGGACATTGGCAATGATGGTTTCCCTCATGAATTATTCAGTTTGGGTGGCCGGACTTTTGAATTTAAGGTTAGACTCCCAAATTACTTCACTCGGGACCTAGACTTCCACCATTACAGGGTTGTTGGTATGTACGAAATCCACATGGCCCCGAATTACTGCATTCGTTCTCTGCGCAGGAAGAAGGTATGTGTCCTTATTGGCTACTCATATTTTAAATATGTCTATAAATGTGTTTCCCTTACTTTGTATCCTTTTCTGTTGCCCCCCATCGTAGCTCAAACAGCTTGCGAATTTCTATCACGTGGATCCACTGTTTCTGGTGGACACTGGTGAGGATGCTCCTCCAAAATCGGTTGGTTCTGTTGAAAGTGTTGGGTCGGTTTCCAAAGGTGGTGATGTCGCGGACATTTATGCCCCTTCAAAGAAAAGGGTCTGAGCTGCAGGAAGTTAGTAATAATATGTTGAAGTGAAACATCCCGTTTTACCTGTTGAAGTTAGTAATAATATATTCGATCTAAGTTGAGGTTGGCTTTACGGTCGTGATGTAGTAATAGTAGTGAGTTAAAAATACTAGAAAACATGTGGTTTTCCTCAATGTCATTAGCATTTTAGTAATCTATCAAAATAGTTTTACATGTAGTTTTCACAATAATAGTGACAAATCTATTTAGAAATTGTCACCACGCAACGCGCGAAAATACGTCTAGTTGATAAAAATATGACACTTTGAATTTGGAGTGGCTTTTTGTTTACGGTTTTTTGTAATAGTTATGGTTCAATAGCATTAAGTAAAAGAATTATTTTTTTAACCATAATTTTAAGGAATTTTTTTTTTTTTTAACTGGACAGGAGATTGAATTAAATAAAAACAAATGGTCGATTATTGGGTCATATTGGTTTCGCAAGCCAAACAAATGGTTGGTCAAAAAAACACATAATACTTGTTGGATTTAATAAAAACAAAGCTAAATCAATAAAAAGTCATTTTAGGGTATTTTGATCGATTTGGAGGTCTTTTACGACTTTTTGGATACGGTATATTTTTTGGGAGGGTTATGCAAAAATAAAGTTAAACTACCTCAAACATCCTATGAGAAACACCAAAAATAAAATACTGAAATTGAACATTTTACATGCATTTTGTTGTTTTCCGACAAGATTACGATTGTGTTGTATGTTTCTGACAGTTTTTAAAAGAAAACCTTAAAACCAATTTGATCTGAAACCGATACACTGGTTCAACCAATAAACAACCAGTTCAATCCCACTTAATATTTACTGCTTCACCCGCTAAGAGTGCCATATAAACCCGTCAATCCCCAAAAACCGACAATAAATATTTTATGCATATATTTTCTATTTCATGGACTTTTAATAAAATTAAAAAATCTACTTTTTATATAACTCTTATGAAAGATATATGCATAAAATGTTTCCCATGTGAACCGTGCTTTGAAAATCAAACCCACATTTCTTAGACAAAAACAATATAAAATGTTTCACAATATATAAATGTCATTAGGTAACACAGTGACTTTTTTATTTTCTATCTTTTTGTTTATATTATTTTTTTTACCTTAGTTATTTGTGAAGGACAAAAATGCACATATACTTAATTGGATGGTCCATGCCAAATGAGTTATTATTTAATTTCGACAAATACATATGAATGGTTTAACGGGTTTATTGGTTATAAATTGATAATAATATAGATTAAATTTGACATATTTACTTTTTAATGGTCTTTATGTTATGTTGTCAAAAATTCAGACCATTTGATCCAAAGATTGATTATACTTTTTAAGAATTTAAATAAAGTACGCGAGATACAAGCAACTCGACAACTTACAACCACATGTGTTTCATCCTATTGTTTTCTAACTATGTTTTCAACTCGATATCGGAAAATTAAGAAAATCCATTATAAACTTACAATAATAGCCTAATTATAGTAAAATATGGATTAGAAGTAGCCTAATTTTGAATACTTGTAATTTATGAGCATGATATATGCTTTTTCACCACGAAACCCAAGTTACTTCCCTATGCCATTGGTATTTAGATGATGTTGTAGAAGTGCCGAAGTGGGTTGGGCATGTGTGTCAAAACATGTTCGAGTTACGGTTATTCATAATACATTTTTTCACTTGAAAAAATCTTGCAAAAAGCGGTTTGGTTTATTTAGTTTCATTGAATGGATTATTATTATTATTATTATTAATAATATTTTTTTTTTATCTCTAACATATTTGTGTATGAACTATTTGTTATTAAAAGACTTTGTATATTGTAGTTATGTTAGGGTATGTGTCCATCTTTTGTGTAATGTGTTGTTTTTTTGTTTATTTTAGATGTTTTTCCAATATTTATGGCATTTATGTATTTTTTTTAAAGTAATTTTATCTTTTGAAAATTACATGTATTAAATATAGTGTTCCAAGCAACGAGTATCAGGTAGGTAACTTTCAGTGATTCATATACTGATAGATTATGTATATAAATTATAGTTATTATATAAATTTAGTATACAATGGATTTCTTATTGAAAAACTCGAATAACACACGGGTATAACACTAGTTACTATAAGAGCATCCGTAGTCCATTAAACTTTTAAGAGTCTAATGGAGAGCTAAATCATCAAAGTATTGTTTATTCAACTCTACCCTTTAAAGTGTGTAGTCCATACAACATTTTAAAATTTAATGGAGTAGACATCTTTTTTTGATTTTTTGCTTTTAATTCCTTTTTTGACTAAAAATATTTTACATTATCATATATCTATTTTATAAGAGTAGTTGTAATTGATAATCGTTTTCCTGAAACTGATGTTACAAAAAAATTTGAATTAAACTCGTATAACTTTATACAGAAAAAGTTAACTAGTAATTTGAATAATCAATTACACACACATTGGATTTTTTTTCTTTTTAATTTAGCTAAACACAAGAAAAAAAAACTGAATAAAATCAACTTTGTATGAAAATGTTTTTAGAAAATAGATAAAAAATAGTTTTTGGTTTATTTTATTAAGAAAATTTATATGGGTCGATACTTCCATATCATCATCTATAGTGGATAGTTGTATGAATAATACTCCATATCATTTCTCTACCACTCTCTACATAGAAGCATTACACATACCCTAAAATGTTAGAGTTACATAAAAGTTTATAATACGTTTGGATGGTGGGTTTGAGAATGTAGTATAAGAACGTGAATAATATAAAATATTTGGTCACATATTTAATTGTTCATTACGAAAATTACGAGAATGAAACCCTTAAAATAAAGATTTTTCCAAACCCAATAAAAAAGACGAGTTTATAAATACATACCCATAATCATTCCGTATAACAAACGAATATTGTTTGATAGCTACATATGTACTTAAGATATCATGTTGGTGGCTGGGATAGAAAGTGATGGTCCAATATAAAATCATGAACTCTAGTTACAAAATCTATATAGGATAAGAAATTAAGGGTTACGTTCGAATTCTAGGATTATCATAATTTGTGGTCTTATTTTTTCAGTTCATCAAGACTCCCTACTTTAAACACGTTAATATTTCGGGTTTGTTAGGCATAACTTGTTTGAATTGTAACTTAAATTTATGGTTGTCATACATAAATATGTTAAGCATAGCTGGTATCGTTATAGATGTAAAAAGATTATAAAATTTATATTTTAATTTAAGACAAAATAGACCAATCATAACTATATATTTTAAAAATTCATCATAAATTATTTTTGTTTGAAAATTACTTATCTCAAAAACGTTAAATGTATTAAAACTATTAAACGATCATTTTCTCCTCTTTCTATAAAGAACATACTCGAATAAATTACGCTATTAAAATTTTATATTACAGAATCAATGTTGTATCATATAACATATCATCAGTAGTTTGAAATATTATTTTTTTCTTTTTGTGTTTGATTGTAGTTGAATTTTTGTAATAAACAAATCTAACTTTTGAAATTCATATTTAGTGTTCAAGTCACATGTGATATTGCCTTACGAATATTAACATTGGGCTATAAACGAAGAAAAAAAAAAGTCGTCAAAAATCGAACTTTTTTCAGGTTTGTATAGGTTATACATTATATAACATTGTTATCTATTGAAATTTATATTTAAAGTTAAAATCATATGTGTTATTGTTCTAAGAGTTTTCGAAATTTTTACATACAGAATATCACATATGATTTTAGTACTATCATATTTTTTGTCAAAAAACGATAAAAAATAAAACTCGTCAAAATTTGATTTTTTTCAAATTTTAGGTAGTTTATACATTTTATAGTAATTATCTTTAATTAAATTTTACGTATTGGTGTAAATATCACATATGATTTTATCAATACTCATAAAAAAAAATCTTTCAAAGTATATATATCACACCACTGCTCTAGTTAAAGATAAAAACGAGACGATCGCAACGGTGTATTTGGTTTCGTCTAACGATTAACGGTTTTTGATATAATTTAATTTGAAAAAAGAAAAGGAATGTGGTTTTTGATTTAATACTAGTCATTAGATTAAAATGAGAAAAATGAAGAAGATAATGTTTTTTTGTCCTTAGAAAATTATAGGTCTTAATTGATTATTTCTTATTTCAATTATTATGATAAGTATATATATATATATACATATATATATATATATATATATATATATATATATATGAGGAGGTTTTTATAAATCAATAGTTAAAGTAAAATAAGTAAAATAAAGTAAAAAAATAATTTTTGATATGTGTAATTTTGTATTATATTTATTTATTCAATTATAACAAACTTTAAAAAAACAACTTTTTATATGCATCAAAATATATGACGTTTAGGTCTTCTACGTCAAATTCATTGTTTCTGTGCACTAAATATTCAAATTTTATCCACAACAATAAATCTAACCATTTTTGATGTACAACAAAATTTCATTTTTTAAAGGTTGAGATATGGTTAAAATGAACTATAATACAAATTCTAACATTATCGATTATTTTTTATTTTTTATTTTTTTTTACTTATTTTACCTTAAGATTTATTTTATAAGAACCAACATCTCTCTCTCTCTCTCTCTCTCTCTATATATATATATATATATATATATATATATATATATATATATATATATATATATATATATATATATATATATATTCTAGATTATGTCCCGCGATAGCTCGAACATATATAAAAATTGAATTGTAAACATTATGTTTATGTAGATTTTAAGTTATTATGAAAACACAATATTATACGAATAATAACATATATACCTTTACGTTTATACATATATTGTTTATAATTATAATAACATATGCACCTTTACGTTTATACACATGTTTTGATATTTTTTATTATGGGATTTTAAAATAACAATAAGGTAAATCATAGTTCAAATTGAGTAATTTTATAAGTAAATTAGAAATTTGTTTTTATTTTGGTTGAGATGGGAATTAAAGAGAGAATGTTATTATGTATTGTAAGAGGGTGTAAAATGAAAGTAGTATTTGATGACATCATCAATTTGATCTAACGGTTGAAATAAAAAAAGTTAACACATCCAAGGGCCCTTACTTCGTCATGTGGTATTTAAGGCCTCTTTTATATATATATATATATATATATATATGTATATATATATATATATATATATATATATATATATATATATATATATATATATAACTAAATAATCAATTCAGACACATAATTTTCTAAAGATCAAAAGACACAGTCTTGGTCTTTCATACTATTTTAATTTAATGGCTAAGATTAAAACCAAAACCCACTTATTTATTTATTTTTTTGAATTAATTTATCTTACAAACCGTTAATGGTTAGACGAAACAAATTACAGCGTTGCCACCGTCTCGTTTTTATCTATAATTAGAGTAGTGATGTTTTATATACTTTCGAAGACATTTTTTTTTTTTTGGGTATTGAAATTGTAACGATAATATCACATGTGATATTGGCACCAATTCGTAAAAATTTATGTCAAAAGAGAATTACTATAAAACGTATAAATTACCAAAATTTAGAAAAAATATCGAACTTTGACGATTTTTTTTTCCTTCATTTTTTTGACATAAATTTGATAGTACGCATATCAAATGTGATAGTATTGTATATCATATGTGACAATTTTTGTTTTCCTTCATTTTTTTTTAACATAAATGTGATAGTATGTATATCACATGTGATAGTACGCACATCACATGTGATTATATTGTATATCATATTTGATTTATTATGTATGTAAAATTTCAAAAACTTATAGGGCAATAAAACATATGATTTCAAATTTAATTGTTAATTTTAAAACACAAAAATATTATATTATGTATAATCTACATAGACCCGGAAAAAAAAAATCAAAAATTTACTATTTTTTATTTTTCCGTTTTCGGAGAAATGTTGATATTCGTAATGTACAATCACATATGATTTGAACACTAAATATGAATTTCAAAACATATATTTGTTATATTATATACATTTAACTAGAATCAAAAAGAAAAACGAAAAAAATATGTCAAACTATTAAAATCACATGTGATAAAATCGTGATTTTATAATATAAAATTTCAAAACCTATCAAAAAACCCGGAAATTTTTTTCGTCAAATGTATATCTAGTGGGTATTTTATAGAAAGGTAATTTAATGCTCGTACGATGGTGCAATTTATTCGTTTAATACATTTACGATTTTTAAATAAAATTATATATATATATATATATATATATATATATATATATAATTTCGCCTATTATAAGTTCAAATATATTTCAAATAGTTTATTGTTATGGGGCTAATAAGACTTATAAATTTAGTAAACTCGTTAAACTTTACAATGATTATTATGATAATAGAAAGCGATAAACTTAAACTCCTATAAACTATTACCCTAAACACGCCCATATATATTGTTTTTCCCATATTAACATATTTCATAATTTATATTTTTGTTGGATAAATTGAAAATGTTGTGAAAAGGTTGATTAGCGATCTGCTCGAGGTTGATTCGAACCGAGCTAAACGAACTCGAACTTAGCTTGGAGCTCCATTAACAAACGAGTATGAACACAAGTTTTAGATAAGCCTAAGAGCCTAAATGAATATATTAAACTAACATAACGTAATAGTTTTAGAATAAATGTTATTATATTTATGAAAATTAAAAACAAATTCATATTTTTAATTTATATAAATATATATCTAAAAGAAAAATGACATTATATAAACATGCGTTAACGAGTCAAAACACGAACCATGTGAGCTTAATTTTCAAAAATCATTCACGAGTAGAGCTCGAGCTTTATGACATATCTTCAAACATGCCAAATATGAGCTTTGTTTTTAGATTATTACATAAAAACATGTTTGTTTTTTTACTTTCATTTCACAAGTATATCTTTACATTTATAATATACACCGGAAGCAAGAAAAGCAAATTAATACGTACGAGTTACTCAAAATATTAGTCGTTTGGAATATGTGTACGAGAAAACATGACCTCTTATGTTTGAAGACAGTGATCGACATCATGTATGAGCGTCTCGAAGCATAAAAACTTCCGCCTACTACTTTAAAGCAACCAACATTGCCTGTCACAAGCTATGTATTTGACTCATGAAAGCATATTTACCAAGCGAAACCAAATCGATCAATATACAACACTTCTAAAAAAACCCAAATCTATCTGATAATAATAATAATAACAAACACCCAAGAACAGCTAACTTGGGTTATCCATGTCAAATAATTTCCTTAGAATACATTTTAGTCGCATAATTAAATCAAATCCCCACAATCACAGATCGAAACAACAAATGCACACAATGACCATATCCCTTTTTCACTTTACAAGGTTAAATAAAGAGAAACCCGCCCTCGTACAAAATGCCATCCAGAGGGAACAGAGAAGACATCGGGGTGGGGCACAAAACTTGTGGCCTATTAAGTAATATGACAACGCCACAAATGATAAAAGAGATCAAAAGGTACTGGTTATAATATCATGATATTAAAGAGTTGACGGGAGCTTCGTAGGCACGTGCAATGGATTAGGGATCTAAGAAGGAGCAGATGGTTCTGGCTTAACAAGAGAACTGTTATCGGGTTGGTGAGTAGGGTAGATTAGTGACGCTAGTGATATAGGCATGATGCATAGTGCTTTTGATTGAAGGAATTGCATGGCAGCTCCAACGTCTTCTTCCATTAGCTTTGCTACTTCCCGTTCTGTGTCGTCGTTTGACCAATTTTCCCATGCTGGCTGATTATATCCATTTTCACCGCCATCACCCTGTATGATCATAGAATTTACTAGCCTTTAAGATACTACAGTAAGGAAGATTACCATTTACAATTGACAAAGTCATTGACGATAATTGTGTCTGTCACAATCGGTTCCCTGACGTGCCAGCTAACATGTTAACGCTTTTTAATGTTATATAAAAAGGTACAAAACGGATAACTAAGCTTGAAGGACATCTTTGTAAAAATACCAAAACTTTGTACTTGTTAACAGTTTTACTTTTTAGGCGAACTCCACTTTCAAGCTCAAATTAGGACTCGGATATTTTTTAGCTTATCCGTTCAACTGAGAGCCATAAGCAATTAAAATGGTATCCCACATCAAAACCCTAAATTATATTTTTTTAACGGGGTAAAGTTATAGAAGAGAAGTAGGAGTTTAAAGTTGGTTTTCAGGTTCAAGTTTTCAATAAGAGAGTATAAACTGCATTCTAGTGTTTAAATATATCACACGGTACTTGTTAGAGGCTTAGAGCCTGTTTCCAAGTTAACTGCTCGATTACGTTAGGAAGTTGTAAGTAACTCAATTGTGGTCTTGACTCCATAAATCCATTTATTTCAATCAGACCCTAGAACTAATATGAGAAATATTTTAAGATGTTATACGCATCGTTAAACCGAATCGACCTGGGACAGTTTTGAAAACAGGTCAAAATGTGAATCGTGGTTGACTATTGTATGGTGGTCATCTTCTACTTTGACACTTATGTTTTGGTATTTACATAACCCTCAAAAACGATAGCCAGTTCACTTTTTTCCTAAAATAGGTGTATGTCTGTGTGTGCATGCGGGGGGGGGGGGGGGGGGGGGGGGGGTTGAAATACTTTGCTACGATATGTAAACGGAAGTAACATTGCCTATAACTGAATATTATCAGGTCAATTTAGATATCTGAAATGATCCAGAAACTATGTTTGAAGTCACATATTGCCATTTTCATGGGATAAAACAGGAATAGGTGTTACCTCAACGGATTGCAATGGGACATCAGATACAAGTTGTGCCACTGCACCAGCTCCACCCAGCCTACTCATGCTAAGAACCTGGTAATTCCGACAGTGAAGTTACAAATAAACACCAAAAAAGAGAGTGGCTAAACAGTAAGTGAACTTCCTTTCAAAAGATAATCTATTACCTTGACCTGAAGCCGTAAGAACTTCACATAATCAAGAATTTCATCAAGCATTGCCGCCTTATCGGTCTGTAGAAACGTGACATTGAAATTTAACAGGCTGACATAAAAAACAACATGGATTTCCAGACATAGCAAAAACGGGGTCATGTTTAACTTCACCTTGTTGCAGCTGGGAACAAGTTCCTGCAAAGCCCTCATTCTTTCTGCAATTCTTTCTCGACGTAGCTGCAAAAGAAATTCATACCACATTAAAGCTAACATGCAGAGTCGCAGACAGTAAGCTATACAAGTTTTTTCGGTCAGGTTAACCCGTTCAACCTGTTTGAAAAAAAAAATAGTACAACCCAAATGGACCCATTCATAAGCAACGGGTCAAAATTACTACCTATATTTATATGTAACCTAATATTGGTAAGGATAGGTTTATCTTACACGCTCAGCTATGCTATGAGGATCTGTGGCTTGTCCACGTCGAGCTCGTACTCTAGGGCGAATAGTAGGTGGATGGGGTACAGTTACGGCCGTACTGGCTGCTGGCTGCCCTTGAAAAGCCTGTCAACCAAAAAAAAAACACACCGGGAAGCATAAAAGCATTTAAATGTAGTGACCAATTTCGAAACCGGACTAGAGGACCAAAGACCCATAACATACATTTTGTAATAGGAACTACTAAAACCATTCAACTTTAAAAATACATTTGCAAAACACACCAGAAACTAATATTTACAGGCGTTGAAATTAGAATACACAAAAACTGGAAATTAATTTTATTGCAAACTGTATACAAAATAATATTAAAGTATAGAATTACCTCCTTTCTATAATAATGTTTTCTATATGTATTTTTACTGAAATTTTATGTAATTTTTAGCTTAAATTTAGGCTTTCAAGTTTATCTAGCTTCAACATGTTTCATAAGCTCATTTTCCCAGCTTATGAACTTGTCATAATAAGCTCAAAATCACAAAACAAAGCAGAAACGAATGGTCTTATAGAACATAACTCGAAGTCAGATAGACTCGTAAGCCCAAATATAACCTAAATCAAACTCCCCCTAGCTCTGTATAACTCTACAACTACTTTACCAAACGTTTCTACAAATATAAGTGTCAATTTCCAGCTCTAAACAAAACAAAAGCTACAGCTTTCAGCTACCAACTCCAACTATCAGCTCGTTTTACCAAACATACCCCTATACTAATATATAGGGGTGTTTGTTTCGACTTATGAAACGGACTTATGAGCTTATGTAATTTTTGATAATCTCACAAACTCATATTTTCCGGCTTATGAACTTATCAAGTTTAGCTTATGGCTTATTTAAAGTCATAAGCTCAACTTGATAAGCTCATAAGCCGGAAAATACGGGCTTGTAAGCTTATAAAAAATTACATAACCTCATAAGCCCATTATATAAGCCAAAACAATTAACCTTTCAGCTACCAACTCCAACTATCAGCTAGTTTTACCAAACATAATCGTAAGCTAATATAACAAAATACTTTCAACTCATTTTAACAAACATACCCCTAAACTATTCTAACAACCTTTTAGCTACCAACAACAACTTTCAGCTCGTTTTACCAAACATACCCTTAAACTACCCGAACGCAAACAAACCGTAAAAAACATATAACTATAAACACACCTGTGGAACATTATGTATCATAGAATGTGACTGCAAATTCTCAAACGGGGAAAACAATCCAGCACCACCAATATTCTGCAAAACAAATTTACACAGTCACCCCTCCATCTTTTCCAAATTTACAAAACCACCCCTCAAAAAAAAAACATACCCTTTGTTGCTGTTGATGAGCTGGAAATGATCCTCCGCCGTTATCTAAACTCAACCCTAACGGAAAAACATGTTGCTGTTGCTGTTGATGATGGTTATGGTTATGGATAACGGAAACCGTTTCGGATGACGTCACGTCGTTTGTGGTGATATTGTAAGACGGAATTGCGAGAATTTGTTCGAGGAAGTCGTCTCCGTAGCCTTCCGGCGGGTCACTTGCCATGCCGGAAAATATCGCCGGCGCGTGAGTTTGGGAATTATTGGTTTGGAAGTGAAAAAGAAAAAGGTGTAAAACAGAGTGGCATTGGAGGTAATTAATGGGGGGAAAGGAAGGGTAGTTTCGGGATAAGGAAATAGCATGCGTGGTATTGGAAAACACGCACCTATGACAACAACATCATTTTTTTTTCAATCCTGTTTTTTCGATTTGTTTTTGTTTTTTATCCTCGTCTTATATTAATCGTCCATATTCTCTTTTTTTTTTTTTTATCCCATATTAATTGTCTACTATTAAAAATAGATAAAAAAAAAAAATTGATTAGTTTATCTTTATATAAAAAATAAAAAACAGAAAGCATTAATGATTATATTTTGGAGATGATAGAGTATTTATCTATTTAAGAAGTTCAAACAACCATAAAAGAGTCGTATCTCGAAAATACAGATGTTGGTTATTTTAAACATAATTTTAGATGTTATTTTTATCAAAACTTTTATTTATTTACAGGTTTATAGGGATAAGCAAGAATACTATAGTAATGGTTCTGCTACCATTATCATATCAATTGTATTTGGTAGGATATTCGATATGAATTTTTATTTTTAAACCCAAACCGATATCAACCAATATTGTATGGGACTAGCACAAGAGTAAACAATGTTATCATATACCGTACTCAACCGATTCTATATGATACGATATTTGATACTATGATATTTTCTAAAACTAAATCGGTACGATACTAGTTGGTTACAAGATTCACGTTTATGTTGATATATCAATTTAAGGATCGTAATTTTTTAATACGGAATATGGTTACTTCAAATGTTGAAGACGAGCTTTTGAATGAAATAATTTTTTTAATATATGTAGTAGTATATTAAATATAGCTTTTTGACTAAGTTTGGCAAAATCAATTATTTTTTAGACATCAAGGGACAACTTTTTAACAAAATTTATACATCAAAAGTGTAGTACTAGATAACAAAGTTAAAAGGAAAGTAAAAGTTACATACTTATTTTGGCTTATCTTTACATTTTAAATTAATGTTATTACTTAATGATTTTGGATAAGACTCTTTGTTTAAGCCATTGATATCCATGATATATGAACAATATAAGCGTATTCAGTAAGAATCGAACTTATAACTCTTATATTTAATAAGAGTTGTAACCAGATCAATTAATTATTATGAAAGAGAGACGGAACCAGGATTTTTGATCATGTCCCGTAATAAACGATAAAGTTATGAATTTACATCAAATAATTCAAGGATTTGTAGTGTATTACATATAAATTTGACTAGTTGATAGGGTTTAACATAAAGTTTGTTTAATATAACGGAAGGTGAATAAATTTGACGTTGGGTTTGTTTAATATAACGGAAGGGGAACAAATTTGGGTAGAAAATAAACAATAAAGACAAACACTATTGATTTTAAATTACAAGAACAAAAGCCACTACTAAAATCAAGACGAGTTATGTAATTTATCATAAAATATTTAATATCTTACACCATCTAGTAGAAGGTGGGTGTCCTTCGGTTCGTTACGTTTTTGCAAAAAATCAAACCAAACTAAAATTTTTGGTTTTGTTAACTACATAAATCGTCGTTATGGTTTATTTAAAAATACAGATTTCGTCCCTAAGTTTAAAACCTTGTATAAATCGTCCAATTCTGAAAACTAATTACGCTTTTCGTCCTTAAAATGGATGTCCGTTAAAACTTTTCGTTAAAATTTCCGTTAACTAATTACACATTTCGTTCCTAAAATGGACGTCCGTTAGAAATTAGGGACGAAAGCGTAATGAGTTTCCAAAAGTGGACGATTTATGCAACGTTCTAAACTTAGGGACAAAATCCGTAATTTTGGATAAACCTTAAGGACGATTTATGTAACTAACTCAAAAATTTACTAATCGTTTGTTTTGGTTTTATATTGGTTTTTTGGAGGAAGTTCGATTCAATTAGTTTTTAAATTGTTTTTTTTTTTTTGACTAATTCGATTTAAGCTACATTTTATTCATAACTTTTCGATAATCAAATATAATTTTTACTAATCATTCAAAATCATTAAGCTACATCATTTTGACCTAATATTTAAGAAAGTTTAATATAAATAGATAGGTCAAGAGTTTGGTTGAAGTATTTTTGATGTTATGTTAACAAGTGTTTCAGTATTATGATTGCGAATGTTCGAAAAGATAAAGCAAATCAAACTAGAAACACTTTTTTAGGCCTAAAAATGGTATAATGTTCTTTTTTTTTGTATTTGACAGAAAATATGTTAAATATAATGGACAAACGACATTTTATTTTGAAGTTCTAACAAATAACTTATGAAGAATTAAAACGGCGGGAGCAGACTGTTCCAGCGTCCTAAGACTACCGAAAATCTGATAATTTTTTTTTGTTATTGCTAACAATTCATCAGGAACCAATCTTTTCACACTAACAAGCCAGCAACATGAGGGATATAATAAGCGCAAATAGTTTGCCTATACTAATCACGAAAAATTCAGATGGCATCAAAAATGTTAACGATTATATGAAATTTCATCTACCACAGCAAGAACAAAGAGAACCCTAAAATTAACAAAAATAAAGGTATAGTTCAAAAAAGTGACAAGCGTTAACGATTATATGAAATTTCAAATCTAGTCCAAGCATAGTATAAAAATAGGACAACAAAAACGATACTCAAACTGATAAACCTCAATCCTAAGAAATGTGTTCATTTAAAATACAAGCTCATGTGGTTTCATGCCAGCCTTGAGAGAAAATCGAGCACCCAAATAGCTCTTCAGTTCTGGAACAGCCTCAATCGATTTTATTAATGCCGCGTCCACGGTTTTCTGATCATCTTTCTTGTCCTGTGGTAACTGGTTCTTCTCCTACATAGAGCGAACATTCAGAATAAATATATGTTACATCGTTTTTAAAATCAGTAAAAATGTTTCGAAATGAAATTACAAATGTGGCAAACCTCCTTTTCAGCTTCAAAGAATTCTCCTTCTCCCTTGGTTTTCTTCTTCTCGACTTGCTTGGCAAAATACTTGTCATCAAACTTCTCAATGTTACACCCAGCAATGTCGACCTTGGTTGAGGTGGCAATCACATATGATTGGTTCACCCTCCTTAACGGAACACCATTGATCTTGAATGGACCTGTCAATTCAAACATTCTTTTACACAGATAAATTCATACACGTAAACCAAAAATGAAGCTTATGCAACACGAAAGAAAATATGAAACTACATATAAACTGCAAATTGGTCATACATATCGATGATCAGCAATAGCGTAAATGAGCCCATAACTACATATAAACCTTAAACTATACAAATATACAATGAGACCATATTTCATTTTCCGCAACTAAACGCACCCTAACAGGCATATCTATGAAACAATGCATTTATATAAACAATTCAATTAAGACCAATAAATCAAAAAAAATCAAAAAAACTAACCAGTAACCAAAAGCAATCCAGAATTAAGCTGTTTCAAGAACACAACTCTTTTCCCCTTAAATCTTCCAGCCAAAATAATCAAAACAGTTCCAGGTGTAATACTAGCCCTATAATATAAAACAAGTTAATTATATATATATATATATATATATATATATATATATATATATATATAGTATTTTTGTATACCTGAGCTTAGTGGGTTTAGGTTTTCTTTTATTAACAAGGGGTTTCTTGATATCATCAGCTGGGTAAAACTTGGGCGGTTTCACGGCGGCCGGAGTATCAGCCGGTTTCTTTTCATGGTGAGGAAAAGTGCCGCCGTTTTTGGCTTTGATTGCCCATAAGCCTCTTTTGTGGTACATTTTTGACCGGGAGAATTTTCCGACGCCGCGGATAAGATCTGGGTTCCGGCATGCATGTGGGGTTCTTTGTTTTGGCGCCATTGATGTGGGTTTTGCTTCGCCGGCGGTGAGATTGAGGTTCAGAAAATGGTGGATTTGTAACTGTATAGAAACCCTAGATGGTAGTTTTTGGGCTTTTTGTTTTTCAATTTGGGTTCATTTTGGGCTTTTTAAGTTTGTAAGAGACTCGGTTTCAAACCTCTACGTTAGTAATAGTTTTGAACGTTTACGTGATAGTTCAAAATGGTCACGAAAATACTGGTTATATCGTGTACGGAACAACCAACAAGGCAACAAACTAAATATTGGATACATAAGAGGGTATCTCATCTTTTTCTTCATTAACCAGTTTCACAATCAACGTTAAATTTTCTACCCTCACTAAACTCGGGAATTGAGTGTAAGAATTTAAATTACACAACGTATCAATCAAAGGATATAAAGCAATGGTAGAAATTTTGACATCCGTCATCTGATTCATGTCCCTAACTACTAAGCTATCATTATAAAAACAGTATAATATTATACTTCTTTATAGGTGACTTACAATAGTCATTAATAAGAAACCTGTGTATGTGTAGTAATTTATGATTAATTTAAAAGAAAAACATTATGATAAAATAATTCAATAACGATATACTAGTAATTTCATATTTTGTTATTTCATAAACAACAATAAAATGTTGTTTGTAAATTTTATACATCTCCTCTATATAAATCTCATCGTTGACGAAGCTTTCAAGCTTGTTACCTTCGTAATTTTCTTTGCAAGCATCATCGGATGTTCAATATATCAGTGTTTGTTTATCAAGCCTTTCTTCCGGTTTTAAGAGCTTATAATCTATATGAAGAATACTCTTGACCGATAACATACAAACTAAGAAATATTGTTTCGTTTAGCAATTGAAGACAAATGGTATCAATCTTAATTTTAGTATTGTTATAGCAACCATTGATCACCATTTATAAAAGATGTATTAAGAAACATAGAGGCTTGGGTGTCATTAAGCTTTTGTGCATAAGGAGCTCTCATTGATGTATTCGCCCCTCCGCCCATACACATATACTCTCCGTAAAATATACTCCTGTCATAAAATTTTGAGAGTTCAAAACGACAACTCAAGCTTCAAAACGACAAGACTCATTATCGTGTTATGTATATAGGCCTATAATTATCATTGTCTGAAAAAATGTTCTTGCAATAAAGTGTGTTTTTTTTTTTTTTTAATTAAATGTGATTTAAAAGCGCGCGGTGACTATTATAAAGAAATGCTTACTGATCTCTTGTTGGGTCATTGAAATCATTCCAACCTTCGGGGGCAACTATGTCAGACATAAATGTGTAAGCAAAGATGACTTTAGAGAATGGTCTCCATGCTCGACCTAGCCATATACGACCTGTACCACCAAGGTTGCATCTTACGAATGCAAAGCCACTGTCTTCGTCTGCAGAAGCCCTTCCATGTGCTGTCACGGCTCCATTTATGTTCTTTTGCCCTATTGGCACTGGTGGTGCCATCGAGATCAATTGACAATCCTACATAACATACATTTCACCGTACATAAATGACCCCGGTGAGCATAGTAAGATGCATTTTCACACGATTAGCTTTATGAAGTATAGAAGTTAGTATTAAGATTGCTTTAAGTAGTTAGTAGTCGAGACTCGTGAATAATCTAAAATCCTTGAGTTATGAACTCGTTAGGGAGGCATGTTCTAAATAGTTTCTAACAAACATGGTTTCTACATTTAATCTTTAAAAGGTATGATCGTTAATTTGAAAAACATTTATTTGTTAACGACGATATAATTTTTTCTTAAACCATTATACCTCATATAATGATTTTGCATTGCCGAAAATGAAGTCAATTGAACCTTGAATATAACACTCTTTGAAGTAATGACGACCTCTATCGTCGTGAAGAGTATCTTGAGCTCCAAAGAATCCACACCCCCAAAATGCAGCTTGATCTCCTCCTACTCTAATCGCTACTGCTTGTGCCCCAACGTCTCCTGGTTTAGGTATCGGAGCCACATTCTAGCATCAAAACATATCAAAAATGTTATTATTTTCTAGATAAAAGAACGACTTTAAATACTTGAGTTTGTGTTATACTCGTGCGTACCATGAAACTTATGTTTTTAGCTACAAAATTTGTTGAAAACACTTGCACGGAGGCACTATAGAACGTGCCACGCGACGAATTGGCCGTGTCGTTCCAAACAATCGCCGTTGAAGTGTATCCTTGTCCTTGAAATGTAATATTCGGTTTTGATTTCGGAATTATTACCTTTTCACTTAAATTCGATAACATAACTTGTAAGTCAGTAGTGTTATCATGGAAAATGTTACATTTAGCAAAACTCTTTATTTTCATTATATAAAAAGATGTTATAGAAGGGGAAGAAAAAAAAAACTTACTAGTAAATTCCATTATTAATCCATATTATAGTCCTTTTCGGGTTAATTGTTAAGACCGCATCAATAGCAGATTGAACAGTTGTAAAATTACAACATCCGTTACGATCAACACAAAATGTTGTCGTGGTGTTAGTATCCGGAGGTAGAGAATCACGAGGAAAATCATCGCATATATCAAATTTACTAGCCTTTTTGCCATGATGATGGTGATGATGATGATGACCATCTAAGCGAGTGTCGTACTGGTTTGTAATAATAGATGTCGACTTCAACGAGATAACCTTAAATTTGTCAACAAAAAAATTAACAAATTCTACGTTTGATGATAGAAAATGTGTGGTCGCTACAATAGCAACAAGAATAGAGAAAACATTTATGTATCGAAAACTCATTTTTTGTTTTCGATATAGGTTCGAATGAAAATGAATAAATGTTAGAAGGGTTTATAAGGAATGCACTTGAAGTACAAGGGTTTGATGGCATGTCTTGCAAATTACCCTTTCCCTGTGCTGATTTCAACTTGCCAACAGTTGGGATTATTCCTTCACCAAAAGGCTAACAAAAAAATCAATTTGTAAACAAAGAACTTAATATATGTTATCTTGTTGATTATATTACTAGCCTATTACTAGCTTATTACACTAAATATGTATGTATTAATTCATCATAACTTAACAAACATCAATAAAGAGGGAGGTTAGCACTAAAATTTTTGATTATGTCATCCATCTACTTTTATTCTAAGGGTATGTTCGGTAAAAGTAATTTTTAGCTAGAGCTAGTACCTAGTAGCTGGAGCTAAAAATTTGAGCTTTTATAATTCGTAAATATGTTTTGAAAGTATCTAAAGTAGAGGTTAAAAATATAAAATGATTAATAGGTATATAATAATATAATAAGACAAATTTTATTAGGATTAGTTATATAATAATATAACTACTTTTCTAAGTTACTTCAAATTGCTTATTTTCTAAGAGTTTATTTTTCAAACTCCACAAATAAGCCTCAACCAAACAAAGCTTATTTGAAAAAAAGTTTAAACCCTAAATAAGCCCCATTTAAGCCCCTAAATAAGCCCCGCTAAACATAGCCTAAGTAATTTAGATTATATTATATTATATGATATATGATATCTGAATTTACAAACTAAGCTCTAATGAGTAGTAGTTTTGTGAATATACCTATAAACAATTTTATAGAAAATGATTTAAAATGTTATTCTATCAAAATGGTTAACACCTTCAACCACTAAATTAGAGGTTAAAGATTCATATCCAATCTATATCCTTTCTTAATTTATCAAACACCCTTTGTTAGGAGCGATAATACTCGATACGATACGAAATTCGATTTGCAACTGAAATGAAAATTAACAGATTAAAATTTATAATTTCGACCTGCCAATCTGATAACCATAATTATTTTCAGGTCAGGTTCGGGTTGGGTCGTCATGATAACCCGAAAATTTTAAAAAGAGTTTTTCATTAATAATAATATATAAAATTTAATATATATCAATTAAGTAAAATTACAAATTATCTTCTATATTATTCTACTTTAATAGTTGAAACAAAAAGAATATAAAAACATAACCCACCTATAAATAAGACTCAACTTACCCGATTAACCCGTAATTAACTTATTTGACCTAAAATTAATCTGCCAAAACATTAACATGTTTAATAAACATGAGTTATGTTCGGATTAAGTATCAAAGAACAATTGAACGAGTATTTTTTAAAATGTATATATATTGAAGGGATAAAGTGTAACCTTTTATATATTATCCTTTTTTTTTCATCTAAATTACATACAAAAATTATACTTGATTGTTAAGAGAATATCATAAAATGTTGCTTATAAAGTCAAACAAGTCAAAGCCGTTAAAAGCTTAACTTGATCCCAAAAAGTGAAAACCCAAACCGATGTAAAACCAAACCAAACGATTCGTAAATATTATATGGTTGGTTTGGTTGATATTTGTGATAAAATGAATCTGGTCTAGGATATGATTATAACAAACACTCCGATTTCAACTACTACACTTAAACTCATCACTCACTTCCCATCATCATCGTATTTTGTAAAACCTCGTATTCATCATCATTCTTGTCGTTTAAAGTATGTTTTAGTCTCATCTCTCTCTATATCCTACGTATTTGTTTTTTTTTTTTTTTTTATGATACTTTGACTTCCATTTCTTGAGAGCTGATCTATTAATAATCACATACGTTAATTTGGAATTTACAAAGTGACAGAAGACAAACGGACAACAAGCTGCGCTACTAACCTTTTTGAATTGATACTTCCATTTAATCTGTTTAAAACTATGATCATATATGGTCAACTGAATTATCTGATTTTGATTATTCAAAGTTATAGCCCCTTATATACTTTGATTAAACAAACGAATAGGTTTACCATGTTCAGGTTATACGGGATCCGAGATTTCGGATGTCTTGTGCTAATAAATATATTCATCCATATATGTGCAAAATTTATAGTATTATGAAATACATGTGCCTTTACAGAATTTGGGTCATGTAGGGTTGCCGATAGTGCACTCCATAAGATCCGCACTTGATGGTAAGTTTTTGACTTAGAAGTACGTTGCCTAATTGGGGTATCCCGTAACTCTTTCCGAACCTTTTCCATCCCATGGTATTTACCTAAGGAGGTTCTGACATGAGACAATGACATCATGACGGCTTACCATTATGCCACTTTGGTCTCAAAATAAGTGTCCACCTTTTTCCTTTTTTGTTTTGTTTTTGGGTAAATGACTTTTGGAGCCGATAACTGTTATAACGGGATTAGAACTTGGTACCTCTTATCCTTGGTGAGAGTTTTATCCAAAATATGGCACCAGGGCAACTCGTGGAGGAGAAGTGTCCATTTGTATAAGTAAAGATGTATAATTGATTAAGATAACCATTTTACCCATAGTTAAACTTGTTAAAACAAAATTTAAGCATTTAACAAATGGTCCAATGGCGAAAATGTCATTCTGCAAAAGTAAACGAAAATCATTGTATTTTTCTTAAACTGTGTGATTTTGTCTAGTGCACACTAGTTTTGGGACGGACACTAGTTTTGGGACGGAGGGAGTATATATTTTTGATTTATGTTAGTTGATTTTCTAGTAAACGCCTGAGGGTATACTCAGGAATGGATGGCATTGGAGTTAGGCCTTTGAAGGAAGCTGCGATCAGTCTTGATGAGGAAGAATATGTTTCACAATCGAAATTGTATAAAGAATTCACAAACATATCTACCATTGACAAAGCATGGACCTTCAAGTCATCTAGTGGTATACATTTTTTCGTTTATTAATGTGCTAGTTATTATTTGATGATACATTCTTATTAGTTGTATGCTTTGGTTTTTGGTATAATACAGGTCGGGGGCAGCGCGCTACTTTTGTAGTTGGCCAACCAAATCTTTTTGCGAATAAGAAGAAGAAACATATGTTGTCTAGTGTCATCCGTGAAGATTCTAACGGTGCTTTAGATGTTGAATGGTCACCATTTCCGGTTGAAGTTACTGGTGCGTCTTTGATGGTGCCTTCGCCATCTGGCACAAAGCTTCTTGTAGTAAGAAATGGTGAAAACGATTCACCCACTCAGTTTGAAATTTGGGGGGCGTTTCAGTTAGAGAAGGAAATTCGTGTTCCTCAGTCGACACATGGTTCTGTGTATGCAGATGGATGGTAAGTTTGGATCCGCTTTTTTAATATGATTATGGCGTAAAATATTGTGAAGTAGCATTGAATTATGTGTTTCGATGGATTAGGTTTGAGGGAGTTTCATGGAGCTCGGATGAAAGTCTAATTGCTTATGTGGCAGAGGAACCAGCTGTTTCCAAACCAACGTTTAACGATACGGGTTACAAAAAGGACAGTGGTTCTAATTCCGGTGATAATAAAGATTGTAGTAGCTGGAAAGGTCAAGGGGATTGGGAAGAGGACTGGGGTGAAGCGTATGCGGGAAAAAGACAGCCTGCTCTATTTGTCATTAATATTGATAGGTTACATGAATACACGTTCACCAAGTTTTTTTTTACAATCGAAATTCTTGATATATAAATTCACCTTTTTATTTTATTTTTTAATGGGTTTGTTATTGCAGTGGAGATGTTCGTGCGGTGGCTGGGATTGGGAGGTCGTTGAGTGTTGGACAAGTTGTATGGGCTCCAAAAACAAAACGGACGCATCAATATCTGATCTTTGTCGGTTGGCCATCCGACGCTAGGAAGTTTGGAATGATATATTGCTTTAATAGGCCTTGTGCCTTATATGCTGTAAAGGCTCCGTTATTTGGATCAGATGTCTCTAAAGATGATAATGTATCACTTATAAATCTGAGTCAAGGCACGGGTAGTGCCTTCCTCCCACGATTCACGTAAGTTTGAAACCAGATTCTTGCAATAACGTTATACAAATACTAGAAGGTATAAGAATGATGAATTTGCGATTTGTTTTGGTTCAATAACTGTATGTGTTTGGTTTCCAGCCCAAATGAAAAGTTTATTGTGTTTTTATCTGCCAAAAGTTGTGTCGACTCTGGCGCACATTCCGCCACACAAGCTCTGCATAAAATTCAATGGAACAGTGAAGGAGAACCAAGTCCATCCAAGATTCTTGATGTTGTGAGTTGATATATAATAGGAGTAATACTTTAATCAGTTTATAGTTTATAGTGTGGCAATAGACTCGGGTTGGGCGGGCTGAGTGACGGGTCAAAACAGGTTTACATGATTAGGCGTCACCTTTTCATAGATAATTGAATATATTAAATAAATATGATTACGAAAATATTATTATTAATGTAATGCTTTAGGTGAGAGTATAATTTGGGCAACTTTTGAACCGGTGAACCTGTTCGGCCCGTTTTTAATGCAGTTCTTTTTTTTTGGGTTCACCGTTTCACGCATTATGAAAATAACATTTCCACCCAAATGGGTTGGTTAACTTTGCCAAATAGTCTTTGTCATCCTATGAATAGAACTTACACATCATCGATTTCTTTAGGTTCCTGTTGTGATGTGTCCCGACGATGGCTGCTTTCCCGGGCTCTACTGTTTTGATATGCTTAGTAACCCGTGGCTTTCCGATGGATCTACAATGATATTGTCATCAGTTTGGCGCAGCACGGGAGTAATAATCTCTGTGAACGTCTTAAGGTATATATTCATAGAGTCACCCGTAAAAATGTCCGTGTTGCCATCTGATCGATAATTCACTCCTCTATTTGCAGTGGGAAAGTTTCAAGAATTAGTCCCAGCGATTCATATCATTCGTGGAGTTTACTTACACTTGATGGCGACAACATCCTCGCTGGTAGTAGATTAAAGCTATTCTTTTGTTACCATTATACATTATGATTCATAGTTAAAAAACTTAAGTAAGCCTTAACTCTTCGTTTCCTGTTTCGTTTGTAGTATGTAGCAGTCTTGTAGACGTCCCTCAAATCAAGTTTGGTAGTCTACCTAAGGAGGAATCTAAAGATGTCGTTTGGCGCTGGCTAGACGTTTCAAGCCCCACATCCGAATGTCAAGAAAAAGTATATTCATCTTACTTCCTATATGAAATTCTTTTGGAGACAATTTAACGTATTTGTTCTGTTAGTAGTATTAAAAGGGTATTTATGATATGATCTAAACAGGTCAAATCCTTACTTTCATCTATCCAGTTCGACATTTTGAAGATACCCGTCAAGAATGTTTCTGAGAACCTCACGAAAGGTATTTAAGTAAATCTTCAAAAGTATCAAGATTCAACATTTTTTTCGTCAGATTAGATGTAACATTTTTTCATCTTTTAGGTGCCGGAAATCCTATTGAAGCAATATTTGTATCCTCAAAATCAAAGCATGATGCTTGTGACCCCATGATTGTAATCCTTCATGGTGGCCCACACGCTGTTTCATTATCGAGCTTCTCAAAGACATCTGGTTTTCTTGCTTCACTTGGCTATAGCTTGTTAATTGTAAATTACAGGCAAGTCTTCTGCTTCTAAATATGCAAAGAATCTCTTGCTTTGACTTTGAGGTCAAACCTAATGCCTTTAAACAAATTATATCGTCTCATATTTGACATTTATCTATTCACTTTATACTAGTTTTGTAAACCGTCTAGTTACCAACAATATGTTTTTGAATATTGTCGTTATTCGTATCAATTTTTCGATTTGAATGTGTCGATTAACTTTAAAAGCCAGTCTGTTTATTGTATTGTTGAATGGAAAGAGAATTCCTTTTTTCGTCCGTTTATTTTTATCTGTGTCTTTATATTTTAAATCTCGTCCTAGTTTATAGCATTTTTGTAAATACTAGTGTTCTTGCAGAGGTTCAATCGGATATGGTGAGGAAGCATTGCAGTCACTTCTGGGGAAAGTCGGATCGCAGGTGCCTTTCGTTTTTTATACATTTATTTAGTCAATGATAAAAATATGTATTTGGCCATGTATTATAGAGGAATAACTTTTCTCCGGTATACAATAATAATCATTTATTGTGTACTGATTACGAGTGATAGTTTACCTGGTCTTTCTTTTAATCTTAATTTGTCCGGCTTCTATGAAGGATGTCAACGATGTCCTTACAGCTGTAGATTACGCTATTGAGAAGGGGCTTGCAGACCCATCTAAAATAAGCGTACTTGGTGGATCCCATGGTGGTTTCTTAACTACTCACTTGATCGGTCAGGTATATATATTATTCGGCATTACACAATCACTAGTGGTTATTTATTAATCCTATGGATTGTGCAGGCGCCAGATAAATTTGCTGCAGCTGCTGCGAGGAATCCCGTTTGTAATCTTGCATTAATGGTGAGTACATCAGATATTCCAGATTGGTGTTTTGTCGAGACATTTGGAACAGACGGACTTTCGACCTATACGGAAGCTCCCTCGCCTCAACTCCTCTCCTCCTTTCACGGAAAGTCTCCTATTTCACATATTTCAAAGGTAACGCGAAGTCAAATATCTTACGTTTATAGTTATATAAGTACTTGTCCGTGTATTTAGCTTTGTACTGATTATTGAAAAACTTCCAGGTGAAAACTCCTACCCTGTTCCTCTTAGGGGCTAAAGATCTCCGTGTTCCAGTTTCAAACGGAATTCAAGTACGTATTACTTCTCGCCCTAGTGATAGTTTTTATTTGCTTAGACTGTTTATCTGCGGTATCCATTTTTGTTTACGGATTGCATTAATATAAATTTTTGATTTGATATGTGAAGTATGTCCGGGCTTTAAAAGAAAAAGGCGTTCCAGTGAAAGTGATCGTTTTTCCTGAAGATATACATCCTATTAACAAGTAAATACTTCCCAAAATATATTCAAAGCTTTACGTAATATGCAAATCAGATTTTTAATCCATGTATATGATGTGACGAACAATGTGTTTTATGTGTGTTGCAGACCGCAATCAGATTTTGAAAGCTTTGTTAACATTGGAGTTTGGTTCAAGAAGTATTGCAAGTGAAGCGGATATCGTGTAAATGACACGCCTCTTTTGTACTGTTTTTATTAGTGTCGAGTGACACTTTTACTTGGAAAACCAACCTTTTTATGTAACTGCTATGATATTATTTCTTACTATTTTTAAAATCGCAATCTACATTTTCTTAGTTTAATATAACGATTGGTTGAAACACATCAAATACTAAGAAAAACGGTTAACTTTTAACAAATGTATCGTTCTAACTATGCATAGTACGAGAAAGCTAAATATGATCATCTTTATTTCCGTATAGAAAGAAGACGAACCACTTGATTACTAAATGTCGCTAACTGGTATATGAATCCGTTGTATGCATATCTTAAGGACAATTAGATATTAGAGACCCGATACGAACCTCCTTAGCCAGTCATCTTGGTATGTCATGGGTAAAGTTAAAAACCATTCACGGTCAGGCAGTGTACATCTAAGCGAAAAATGGTCGCTGTCCCCGGAAAGATCAATAAGGATTTCTGCAAAAATAATCTAAAAAAAAGAGTCGCCATCCGTGGGACTCGAACCCACGACCACGTGGTTAAAAGCCACGCGCTCTACCAACTGAGCTAGAACGGCTTTTTGTCATAAGTTCATACTTTCAATATATATACACACACACACACACACATATATATATATATATATATATATGTATGTATGTATATATATATATATATATGTATGTATGTATGTATGTATATTTTCAATCCATAATTAGTCAAATTTTCGACCTGAATTCATTCATCGTCTTCATTTCCCAGTTCAAATACAAAATTAAGTGTATAATTCCTAATCCAAATTTGAAAATTTTTATGAACTAAAAGTTGCACACCAAGTGTTCGACGAAATGTTTGTGAAGTTTCAACCTATAGATACAAATTATATACCTATTTTCCATTCAATCAAAACCACCAACATTAATGGCGGAATTTCAGTCCCTCTTCCACCCCAGACCACTGAAAAAAAACCCATCAAGAAACCCTTTGAATTTGGTAGAAAACCCACTTTTTATAAACGAAATTTGAAAGAACCCGAAACTGCACACCAAGTGTTCGACGAAATGTCTGCAGTCGAAAGCGGTAAAACGGAGAAGGGGAGAGTATGGTTAAGGAAAGGTATGTGTTCTTCTATGAAATGGGTTAAGTACGGTGGGTGTATACCTGCTATATTACAAGCTTTGGAAAGAGTTGGTGATTTGGACGAAGCGTTTAAGCCGTGGGAAATGAGTTTGAGTAATAAAGAACGAACGATTATTTTGAAAGAGCAGAAAAGGTGGGAAAGGGGTTTAGAGATTTTCGAATGGTTTAAGAGGAAAGGATGTTATGAGTTGAATGTGATACATTATAATATTATGTTTAGGATACTTGGAAAAGCGAGAAGATGGGATGAACTTGAGGTTTTGAGAGGTGAAATGGAGAAGAATGGGATTAAGTCGATTAATTCAACGTATGGGACTTTGATTGATGTTTATAGTAAAGGCGGAATTAGAGAGAAAGCCATGTATTGGTTAGATGTAATGAATAAGAATCAGATGGAACCTGATGAGGTGACTATGGGGATCGTTGTTCAAATGTACAAAACAGCCGGACAGTTTGAAAAAGCCGAGGAGTTTTTTAAAAAGTGGTCGGTGCGTAAAAGTGTTGCTGAGGATATGGTTGTGACAGTGACGGTTAGTAATGGTACACCAACGAAATCTGTAGATTTGAGTAGTGATGTGAAATCTCATGTTTGTTTAAGCTCGTATACGTATAATACATTGATTGATACATACGGGAAAGCTGGGAGAGTTAAAGATGCATCCGAGACGTTTGAGCAGATGCTTAGTGAAGGTATCGTTCCAACTACGGTGACGCTTAATACAATGATTCACATGTTTGGTAATCATAGGAGATTAGATGAAGTTTCGGCATTGATGCAGAAAATGGAACAACTTCAATGCGTACCCGATACAAGGACGTATAATATACTTATTTCGTTACATGTTAAGCATGATAATATTGTTATGGCAACAGGGTATTTTAAAAAGATGCAACAGGCTTCGCTTGAGCCAGATGCTGTGAGTTATCGTACTCTTTTATATGCTTTTTCGATAAGACATATGGTTAGTGAAGCGGAAGAACTTGTAAACGAGATGGATAAAGGGGATATAGAGATAGATGAATTCACACAATCTTCACTTACGAGAATGTATATAGAGGCTGGTTTGCTTGAAAAGGCGTGGTTATGGTTTAAACGGTTCCATATATTAGGGAAAATGAGTCCCGAGTGTTATTCTGCGAGTATTGATGCGTTTGGAGAGCGTGGGTATATTTTGGAAGCTGAGAAAGTTTTCAAATGTTGTCAAGAACGAAGAAATCCATGTGTACTTGAGTTCAATGTCATGATCAAGGCGTATGGCATCAACAAGAAATATGACGAGGCGTGTAGATTAATCGATAGTATGAAAGAACATAGTGTTCTCCCAGATAAATGCAGCTACAATTCACTTATCCAAATGTTAGCTAGCGGCGATCTTCCAGAAAAAGCTACTATATATTTAAGGAAGATGCGAGAGTCGGGACTGGTGAGCGACTGCGTACCTTATTGCGCTGTAATATCAAGTTTCGTGAAAATGGGCCAATTGGAAAAGGCGGTGGGGTTATTAAAAGAAATGATTAAATTCAATATAGAACCCGATGTGGTCGTTTATGGTGTTTTGATCAATGCATATGCTGATGTCGGAAACATTGAAGAAGCTTTACATTATGTGAATGAAATGAAAGACAGGGGTTTGGCTATGAATGGTGTTATATGTAATACTTTAATTAAGCTTTATACGAAAGTTGGTTGTTTAAGAGATGCCGAAGAAGCATACTATATGCTTCAAAGATTACACGTGGGGGGTAA
Organism: Senecio squalidus; assembly: GCA_910822075.1. NCBI lineage: Eukaryota > Viridiplantae > Streptophyta > Magnoliopsida > Asterales > Asteraceae > Senecio > Senecio squalidus. The sequence continues at coordinate 5,391,464 of CAJVGC010000060.1, forward strand.
TGCAGATGTTTATTCTTCGAATTGCATGATTGATCTTTACACCGAGCGATCAATGGTGAAACCAGCTCAGGAAATATTTGAAAAGTTGAGAAGAAGCGGGAATGCAAACGAGTTTTCTTATGCCATGATGCTGTGCATGTACAAAAAAATCGGGAGTTTTGATGAAGCATTTGAGATAGCAAAACAAATGCGAGAATTAGGGATATTGACGGATTTATTAAGTTATAATCATGTTCTTGGACTGTATGCATCCGATGGTAGATTCAAGGAAGCTGTTACGATTTTTAAGGAGATGATTGAATCTGGTGTCCAACCTGATGATTCGACATTTAAATCACTTGGAGTTGTTCTCATGAAACGTGGCGTTTCAAAGAACGCGATCAAGAATCTCGACGTTGCGTGGAGAAACGATTATCAAAGTGGGTTAGAAGCATGGCTAGCGACTCTCAATTTGGTTGTCGGTATGGTTTTTCATGATATTAGTGATTAATGTTGATTCACTTGCTTAATTAGCTAAAGTATTTAGATTTTCGGATTAATTCGTTGTATGTTCATAGATGTATGATTATAAAACACTAGTCTAAGTTTTTACTAAAACAATTTCTGAACTTTTTATATTCGATACATTTAATAAAGAGTTAATTGCGTAAACAGTTCATGTGGTTTGACCAGATTTCAAGCATAATCCATGGGTTAGTCGAAAATACACGCATAGTCCATGGACGGTTTATGCGGAAATGCAAGCACGCTCCATGGGTTAGACTTGTTCATGTCAGGGACGATATTCAGAGAAAAGTTTTTCATAGGATTGCGTTTGTACTTTTAAAAATGTTGGGACGAAAACTACAATATGGTCAAACAACGGTTACGGTTTATGTAGTAACTCTTTAAGAAAATATAACCCAGATTGGCATGTTTATAAATCGGTTAATATAAACCACACGTGCGTTTATGAGTTTGACTCGTTTACATCTCTAACGGTTACGTACAATCGTTTATATCTTGGTTCGAACTAGGTCAAACCCGCACGATGCACAAAAACCTAAAAAACAACCTTTGAGGTTGCATGTTTTGATCCGTTACTCGAACCCTTTGACTTCATGTGCAAGTCATTAAATGACCTACAAATAGTCGAGTCCGACTAATGGGGGAACATATGGGATTAGATACTCTAGTAGTCCTAGTCATAAACGATGGATACTAGGCGTTGTGCATATTGACCCGTGCAATGTTATAGCTAACACATTAAGTATCCCACCTGAGGAGTACGTTTTCAAGAATGAAACTCAAAGGAATTGACGGGCCCCAGCACAAGCGGTTTAATTCGACGCAAAGTGAAGACTGCGAGACCATGTCATCTCCCAATCATTAGAAATAAAAGAGCTTCGGTTGACCTAATTATTGGAAAGATTAGTTATAAACTACTACTAGTGTTGTTAAATCGGGTTTTTTTTAGCTGTAGCCATTGAAGCAATAATTGATAGAATAACAAGATTGCACACCATATCATTTTCAGCAACCCAACAAAACAATCGACATATAATAATTCATATCGAATCATCACTTTCGTTGTTATTAGGTACTTGATCTGGCAAATGATTAGCGAAACTTGATTCTCAACTGTTGGCGAAAGCCATAATGATCAATAGTATATCACATTAACAGGTCTGATATGTATGATTTTGAAAGCAGTTTATATATTTTTGAAACCGTTATGGCGTGCGTGGTGGTCTGACCCACAGCTCTCTCGTGCTGTATATCACGCTAATCTGATGATGTGATAAATGACATGACAATCAAAACGGACGTGGTGAGTGAAACATTCGATGCTAATCTGGATTGCATGACTGTTGTATAGTAAAGATGTCGTTGATTAAATAATTCTTACTGAATCTTCACTTTCGTTGTTATTAGTTACCCACTTACTTGATCTGGCAAATGATTAGCGAAACTTGATACTCAAATCATTGGCGAAAGCCATAATGATCCATTAATCTCAATATATAACATTTAGTGTAATTATAAAAGCAGTTGATGTCTTTGAAAACGCTGTGGCGTGAATGACAGTGTGAACTATATCGCGTCAAGCGGCTCCGGCCATTTGGGCTTTTTCGCGTGCTGCACGTCACGTTAATCTGGTAACGTGATAGATGATATGACAATATAAAAAAGGACATGGTTGGCAAAACACATTCGATACTAATCTGAATTGCACAACTTTGCTGTATCGTAAGACGCCTGTTGATTAAATACTAAGCGGTTTCACAAACAGTAAAAACAACGAAAGAAATTAATTATATCACTCCATTATTAGATAAACAAGAAGAAATCCTACCATAAACTTAATATTCCTAATCAGAAGAGTATTATTCAGATGTTAAAATTCGAAACAAAAAACAAAACCTAACAAACGGAAAATATTTACAAGTCTCATTAGTAATCAGCACCAAATCAACGTCAATGTAAACTCATTCCACGACAGCTACAAATCCCCGTCCAATTTCCATCTCTAGCAATGCCACGAGACGACAACATCTTCAAACCCAACTTTCATTTCTTCCCATTCAACATCACTAAAACCATCACAACCAACCCCCGTCATCTCCACCAAAAACAAGTCGACCGCGACCTCCAAAACCTTGGCCAACACGACGACTCTCCCTTTCACCAATCCAACAACATCTCTATTCCAATTCTCTTTATCTTTCATTTTCTTCGACTTATACCCTAATTTCTCACCAATCTCCACAACTCTTTTCTCAATCTCCTGTATCGTCGCATTTGAAGTAAACCGCCTCTCTTTTCTCACAATTTTCTCCTCAAAAATGCCTGATAAATCTAGTCCAGATGACATCGAGATCAAATCAAACGCATTCATTTTCGTTTTACATTTAACCACATCTTCAGTTTCAGTTTTAGTTTCGGATTCACATTCACATTCAGATTCATTTTGCACCTCGGGTTTAAGTGATTTCTTAAACCATGGCAAGTTCATTAATGTACCAATACTCATTCGTGTTTTCGGATTCGGATCTAAAAGCTTCTGAATTATAATCCTCGGTTGCTTTGGGATCCAATCCGGAAACACGTATTCGCGTTGATAAATTTTTCGATACATATTAGCTAAATTACTGTCATCAAAAGGCAAATAACCAGCTAAAAACATAAAAAGTATAATCCCACAAGACCACATATCCGCTTTCGAACCATCATAGCCTTTCCTACGCACGATTTCAGGCGCAGTATACGCAGGCGTACCACACGCAGTATGCAACAATCCATCAATCTTCGACTCCGGCAAAGCCGATAAGCCGAAATCCGATATCTTCAACCTACCTTCTCCATCCAACAAAAGGTTTTGAGGTTTTAAATCACGATGGAAAATTCCATTCTCATGACAAAAATTTATAGTAAAAACTATCTGTTGAAAGTACCGCCTAGCGGTACTTTCTTTCATTCGCCCTCGGCGGGCGAGCTGTGTAAACAGCTCGCCTCCCGAGGCGATTTCCATAACTAAATAGATCTTAGTTTTAGTAGCTAAAACTTCGTATAATTTTAATATATTAGGATGATTTAATCTCTTCATAGCAGCTACTTCTCGAATAAGTAGCTGCTCCATAGACGGATCTGCGACTGACGGTTTTTCGATTACTTTTATAGCAACCGAAGAATCGTCAATCAATAATCGGCCGTGGTAGACTTTAGCAAAACTACCACGGCCTAACAAGTGAGTTAATTGGTACTTGTTTAGGATTACGGTACCTCCATCGCTAGCGGTACGGTTTATCGCTAGTGACGGGGGTGCCATTCTATAGAATTATAGGTATAAGATATTTTTTTTTTTTGGTGTGAGGGAATTTAAAGGAAAAGTAGGAAAAGGAAAAGCAGGTGGGTTTTGGCTGTCTTCATGTATCTTTATAGCCTCGAAGAGAGCGTTTTGGTTGATATTTTTATGGAGGAAAAGACGAATTTACCCTTGGAGCATATGCTTTTCATGTGTTGACACTTGACACTTCCAACTTTTTTAAAAGTTTTTTCTTTTTGATTTTTACTAATTTTTGTTTATTGAAGAAATTAACTTATTAGAAAAGGTTGTGAAACATATGATAAGTCATGTGATAAAATGTTTTGTTACCAAAAAAGATATGATATTTAGTGCTTTTTTGTGTGTCTAAAATCCGAGAAAGTATTATAGTGTGGACGACACATTATTTATGGTGTGATGTTAGTCGAAATCGATAGTGTAATCAAGTTGGAACTTTGCCAACTATTTGTATCCCTTGTGATATAGATGTGATTGCAATATAGTCTGTCACATTGTTGTGTCATGTGATCTAATAAAATCGTTTGTAAATCATATTGACAATTTTAAGTGTCGGTTTATATGGAAACCTTGTTACATAATGAGACCAGACATATTAGAGGGTTTCTTTGGTAAGGAATCGGTAGATATTTTTCAATTTCGGGACTCATTATTTTTTGACATAACATATTAATATATTCGAGTATACCAAACATATGTTAGCGGTACCTCCTTTAGGTTTGGTCTCGTCTTTAAGACTCAAGAGTTTATTTGATCGATTTGAAGCCATAAACTTTGGCTCAAGCTAGCCCTTAAAAATTTGACCTCTATTAGGTTGTTGCTACTATTAACTTTAACCATAGAACCATGATATGGTTTTAATTGAAAATGAATTGGTATTTCATTAGAATCGTAATTATATATGTCATTAAGCCTCTTCCTAGTTTAGTATCGAAGATTACGACTACATGGTATATTAAACTTAAGATTTGTAAGCAATAAATTCACTAAACGCCCATCAGGGACCCACTAGAACACTTTTATACTTTCAAAATTTTTGTTTTTTTTCCTTTCAAAAATATTTTGTAATTAAAGTGGAAAAAGAGTTAAGTGAGAGAAGACTCAGCGTTACATAAGTATTAACGTGGACACAAAACTTAATTATTGTTCAACGTTTCCATGTCGTACTAGATATTGGCTAACCTAAAAGGAGTAAGCTTAAAAACGACTTACTTAGTGTGGGATATAGATCCAATACAATGTAAACACGTGAATACACACGTTAGATACAGACGTTATGAATAGAATTTGAAAAATAAATGCTTACAAACGTGGTGAGAATCGAGTTTGAAGTTTTACACGTGGTAGAATGTAAAACACAAATATAACATCTAGGGTTTATCTACAGAATAAACATTACTAAAGACCAACTCATAATCTAGGTTATCAACCATAACATATATAACAACAACTTTAGTTCAAATATAGAAGAAATCAAAACGAAACTATAGAACGTTGACGACTGGACATAGACTTCGAGGTGTTAGAGACATCCTTCCTCGTGAAACCCTATGAGAAACCGTATCTACTTTTTGACTCGTATCTTTACGTGCCTATCCTCTAAAAGTTTTTTTATCATGAAATGAGGAAACCAACCTCAATTTACAAGCGTTAAATAATGGGTCTTTACAGTAACTTATATTATCGTACCGTAAACCCATTACAATGTTTTGATTTTCTTGATTCATTATGATTCCTATATGTTAACAAAATTGCTATTATTTATTTAACTTCTCATATACCAATTGGGCCTTGTTCAAGTGGTACCGCCACCGCAAACGCCCAGACCCCATATCTGTGATAGAAAATGTCAGAAGTTCGAATCTGGGCCCCAACAAATATGAATGATTTGTGGACAAGTGTTTTACCCGACGTTGATGCTACTTACGGATGGAGCGGACTCGCAAATATTTACTTTAAAACATAACTATTTCTAGTTATTTAAGTAAGTCATTACTTAAAAGGGAGCAAATGTTAACATGTATGAGAAATAATACAACATATGGTCAAATGTGTGTAAAATAGTGGCCCCACATGGAGTTCGAGTATTCCGGAGAAGGAAAAGGGAAGTGATTGGTTTGGTCGGTGTCGATGTGTGCTTGCTTCTTAATCTAAAATATATTTTATATATTAAAAAAATATATTTTATATAAACTAAACATTAATCTAAAATAACCCTTCAACTTCAATACAAATTAAAATAAAATTAGTTTGACACAATTATTTTTAATCTAATATATATATATATATATATATATTAAAAAAATTTGTCCAAAAATTTATTTACTAAAATCGGATTTCTATTAGTTTTAATATGATATTAGATTTGTTAAAATAGTAATTAACAAGAAAAATGTTTCTTTTTCTTCTCCAATAACTATAAGAGAAGCTCTATATATTAATAGTTATATGTCCATCTAAATATATCAATTAAGAGGGTAATTAATCAATTGAATATTAAATACAACCATTTGTTGGATTGGACCTGAAGAAAAGAATTTATTAATTAATCGAATAATAATAGGAAAATTGGATTCAATTGTCATTTATCTCTATCAGAAATAAGATTAACTGTGGATTCGGCATGTAGCACATGATTTCATAAAACCATACGACTTTCACTATTAAAATCAAAATTTATAAGGGAAACGACAAATATTTGGGATCACAACTCATATTGTCCTACATTTTAAACGATGCACAATGTTTTTTTTCCAGTTTTTATATATCATGCTTTTATTATTCTTGATAAAATTATCCGTGTAAACGCAGAAAAAAAACTAGTTCTTAAGATTATGATTAAAAATGATTTTGATATTAGTAGGACGAAGGATAAACTTTTCGTATATAATTTCTAAACATTTAGTGAACACTACTATTTATATATAAGTAACGAATATGTTAATTATAAATGGAAGAATACACGATTTTATGTTTATTTAATGTCTATTATTTACATCTTTTAAGCTTTAACTATAGGCCCAAATGCGATTAATAGCAAAAGTAAATTGTGTTTTCAAGTTCATAAAATAAAAAGCTTCTTTTCTTTTTTTCTTTTTTTCGTACACACACTTTTACTTGGCAGATTCTTTTGATTTGGTAAATATTTTGTCATGAGAAGGTTTAATCTATAGCTTATTTCGGAGACCGTTTTCTGTTGTTAGTCTTGTTGATTTGATGTTTCTCCGTTACTCTTATACAATATTGTTTGAAGCATGTATAGACTGTGCAACTACACATGATTTTTAGACCAGAAGGGGTCTATTTTTTTCGAATACGTGTATTATGTGTCTAACAACTTAACCAAAAAAATATAAAAAAATGTATTTAGACGATTATTTTATTGAAAAAATGTTCTATATATAAAAGAAAATTATTATGATGACTCACTTTTAAATTTCACACAAAACATGACCGGGTCGTAAAGATAAAGCTTTCTTGTTGATTATGGAAACTCTTATTCGGATCCTACTCACCATAAGATAAGTTCTCACGATGTGAGGGTTGTACTCGAAGATCCTTAGACTTGACTTTTTAATTCGTTCATGGCATGTTTGGTTTCGTCATGAAAAATCAATCTTATAGCAACTTAAAAGTTCCTTTCTATTATTGACTTAAAAACTTGTTATAAAAAGAATAATAAGAAATTTAAAATAATGCTTCCATATATTTACTATATAAGTTTGGGTAGAAAGGGTCGGTTTATATAAGACTTTTCTTGGTGACCTAAACACGTAAAATAAGTCAATGGTTCAATAGGTGGATTTGAGAACTTAGTAGTGCTTATCATCTATGAGATGTTTAAGAAAAGAAGTGCTTATCATCCATGAGTCACCAAAGTTATCTATTCGCTTATTTAGTACTCCATATTAACAAGATAGTATTGGTATTACGTCACTTTACATGTGCTAATTCATCTTTCATGATCGTAGAAGTTGCTAGGTGTACGTTAGGTGATGGAGTAGGGATTGTGATTAATTGGGAGTAATCGTAGGTTAATCGAAATTTGTTGAATTTATATACTGGTTTATTTAAGTTATTTGAAAATTATTATTTAAATATTTTATGCGATTGACTAATTAAATGGCCTACGATACCACAAAAATCTTTTTGGCTTCCATATTTTTCTCATTTCTTCCGATTATGACCGAGTTGCTCCGATTTTAACCGATTAGTTGACCGAGGGACTAATTGATGGAATAATGAAAATCTCATCGATAAAGTAGGGATTGAGGATTAATCACCGATTAATCGATGGTTTAATGAGATTTTTACAACCTTACCTTTATATATGCTTAGATGACGATGCTGTTATCAAAACTCTTAAATAATAAAAGTAAGTCAGTAATGAGACATAAGACTAAAGTTTTAAGCCATCGATACAATAACTATGGAAAAGAGGTATGAGATAAAATATTATGCGGGAATAAATATATCAACCGAGTGATACAAGAAATACAAAAGTTTTATAAAAAAAATTATATAAAATGAGGTGGCACATGAATTTGTGTATTTGTTATGTTGTGAAGACATGATTGGAAAAGTTTTTTTTTGTTTAGTAGACTTAAACAAGTAACATAAACGCGTCAATATATTTATCTGTAAAAAATTGATGGGTCAATAGCTGGATTTAAATGGATAAACACGGTGGAGTAATTAAGTGATGGGTCATCTATTAGTCATCAAGATTAGTTATTAGCTTAAATGCTTAATTAGTATTAAGGAAATATTATAGCTATCACCTCACTTTAATTTACATGGGCGATATTTCTCTTTAAAGATTTTACGTTTTAAGATACAAATAATAATGCATGTTTTATATCCGATGAAAAACATAACTATATTTGACGAAATTCTTGGAAAATAAATCCAACATATATATATATATATATTTTTTTAAATATGACGAAATTTTAACTAAGGAAGTGTTTGTTTGAGCTTATATAAGGGTTTATCATTTATTGACGGTTTAAATAAGGGTTTATGACTTATATAAGAGTTTATGGCTTGTTTCATAAGCTCAAATATTCTCGCTTTTGCAACCGTTTATGGGGTTATTACTGTTTGTTATGATATAATAAACATTAATAAGCCCATAAACAGTTACATAAGCCAGAAAAACCGAGCTTATGAAACTTAAGCTACATAATTCGAACTTATGAAACATAAACCGAAATTTCAATAAGCCATAAACTACTTATATAAGCCCAAACAAACACCCTCTAAATTGAACGAGAATATAATAGCCAAACCGAAAATATATATGACAAAAATTTATTACTTTTCAACGAAATATATATGACGAATTTCTCTCTATATATACATATGGAACATATGTCTTCATTTTATCTTATTGGACAGATCTAAAAAGAAAGAGAATGTGAGAGAGAAAAAATCTAATAAAAAGTATATATATATATTTTTTTAAATTCTAGAGAAGTCAATGTAGACGGGTGTAAAATTTGAAATATTTTCTTCGTCAAATTTTAAAACAAATTTCGTTGGATTATATCTAAGGAATTTTGTTAGATATTTAAGTATTCTCGTTACATATATATGGTGTGGAAAAATAATAGTCTTTCATTTATATTAGGTGAAATTCGAAAGATATATTTATACTTTCGTCGAATATTTTGATGTGGCCAAATAGACATTCATTATTATATATGTTACAAAAATCGTTAAATATGGTCGTCTAATTATGTATTATTTTGAAAAAACTCTTTCACATTTTATATATATATGTTAACACAATGTAAGGTTTTAAGCTACCATAACTATAGGAAATAAGCATGAACTAAAGTATTTGGGTCTTTGTTATGTATCGAAAGTGGATTGGTTTGAGGGTAGTTCTTTCAAATGATGTAATCGAGAATGGTAATGGTTCAGATTGATTCGTAATTGGTTAAAAGGGTCGAGTCGAAAAATAATACAAAACGAGTATACCCGTGTGTTGTGACGGATATTAGAAACGTTAATTAAGAATAAATGTTTAACAACTTATAAAAGATAACAAAAAAATTGTGATAAATTTAAAAAGATCGTAAAATAAATATCAAATTAGAAAATAAATATGAGTTTATTTAAATTTATAAAGAGGGTGTTATATATATATATATATATATATATATATATATATATATATATATATATATATATATAGATTGGGGTTCAATAGGGATCTCTTTTTTGCTAGAGATCCAGGGATCACCTTCTCAGCCACAAGATCATCTAAAATTTGTGGCTGAGATTAAAAGTTGGGTTTAAATGATTTGTAAGGAAAAAACACGGAGGGGCAAAAAAGTCTTTTTACCTTTTTCCTTTTTTTTTTACTCACACGCGCTTTTCCTTTCACTTTTGTCTTTTTGTCTTTTGCTTTTGTGTCACATTTACCAAGTTTCTCTCTCTGTAAAAGTATGAAAAGGTGACATTTCTCTCTCTGTAAAAGTTGAAATGTCACCTTTTCATACTTTCTCTCTCTTTAAAAGTTGAAATATCATTAAATCATTTTAAAAAGCAAATCATTTATTTTATTGGGTTGTAAATTAGAATATGTAGGGTTTATGATTTTAAAAAGCAAATCACAGGTGATTACTAAACATTTGGTGACATTTTACATCAACATACTAAGACATTAAATAATAAATAGTTTCTTAATGTAAAAACTATATAATCACAGGTGATTAAATAAGCATTTGGTGACATTTTACATCAACATACTAAAGAAAATTATTAATAAAATCACAGGTGATTACTAAACATTTTGATGATATTTTACATCAATATATAAGGCACTAAATTAATACAATCACAGGTGATTAATAGACATTTACATCAAGTTACTAAGGCACTAAATTAAGAACCTTAAATGTATTAAGGTATTAAGGCACTAAATCACATGTGATTTTCCTTTACAATTTGTTGACTACAAAATTACATTTAAGATATTTAGTGACTTAATTTAATAAAATCACATGTGACATAGTTATTGTTCAAAGAAAATACACCAAACCGAAAGTATTCTCAAACAAAATATTTGTCTACTCATTTCAAATAAAATTCAACTAGTAAAGTAACATATTAAATTATTGTTGGTTGTTGAATTCCCTCTTTCTTCAATAGCTTCTTTTGAAATTAGCGTCATCATCTACAATTGATTGTTAATATTACAATCTAAGGCACATTATTAATAAAATCACAAGTGATTACTAAACATTTTGTGACATTTTACATCAACATACTAAGGAACATTATTAATAAAATCACAGTTGATTACTAAACATTTTTGTGACATTTTACATCAACATACTAAGGCACATTATTAAAAAAATCACAGGTGATTACTAAACATTTTTGTGACATTTTACATCAACATACTAAGGAACATTATTAATAAAATCACAGGTGATTACTAAACATTTTTGTGACATTTTACATCAACATACTAAGGCACATTATTAATAAAATCACAGGTGATTACTAAACATTTTTGTGACATTTTACATCAACATACTAAGGCACATTATTAATAAAATCACAGGTGATTACTAGGTGATTACTAAACATTTTGGTGACATTTTACATCAAGGTACTAAGCCACTAAATTATAAACAGTTCTTAATGTAAAAACTTTAGAATCACAAGTGATTACTAAACATTTTTTATGACATTTAAGGCACTAAATTAATACAATCACAGGTGATTACTATAGATTTTGTGACAATTTACATCAAGGTACTAAGGCACTAAATTATAAAACAGTTCTTAATGTAAAAACTATAGAATCACAGGTGATTACTAAACATTTTTGTGACATTTTACATCAACATACTAAGGCACTAAATTAAAAAAATCACAGGTGATTACTAGGTGATTACTAAACATTTTGGTGATATTTTACATCAAGGTACTAAGCCACTAAATTATAAACAGTTCTTAATGTAAAAACTTTAGAATCACAAGTGATTACTAAACATTTTTTATGACATTTAAGACACTAAATTAATACAATCACAGGTGATTACTATAGATTTTGTGACAATTTACAAACAAACAACCGATAATTATTATCTACTATCAACAAAAACAAACAAAATCTCGAATCAAGCTAACAGACAAGTCAACCTAACAAATCAACTCCATATCAATATCTACAAAATCCAGATCCACAAATTATATCACCAAAAAAACTTCACAAAATCATAAATCAAACTATTCATAACAATCAAACGAGTAAACTACCAAAATAAACCCTAGACTAAAGCCAAAACAGTATAATTTGATTAATATCAACAACTGAACTAAAACACAACGATTCAAGTTAATTATTGTAACTTACAGCGAACGGATTGACTTCATCGCCATCGTCAAACGGATTAGGATCCTCCAAATTCCAAATCGTATCAAAAACAACAACCGGTAACGAGTAACCAAAATCCTCACGCCAATCCTCCAACTGTAACGCTACATTCTCTCGCACAATCATCGACGCGCCACGGCGGCCAGCGAATAGACCTAGAAACATCGTGAGCAGCGTTGAGGCTCTATCGGTTGTAGCGGTTGCATCGGCGGTGTCTTCGTAGTTTGACGGTTGACGGAGGAGTGGATCGGAGACGGTGGTGATCTCCGGCGCCGCCGTCGTTGACGGCATTTTGAGGTGGTGGTAGTGGCAGAGCGGTAATTTTGGTGTGATTCTTGTGATGTAACTGATTCTATTGCAAGTTTGGTGTGGGTTTTGATTCTGTTTTGAATAAATGGAAGCTTCCATTGATGCAACAGAGTTTTGTAGATACTGAAATTAGAGAGAAAATAAAGTGATCTGTGAATTGAACATGATGAAATGAAGAATAATAAAAGTTGAATCTAGAGTGAGAATTGAAGAAACCTGTGTGTGAATTTGTAGAGAGAGAAAGAGATGGCGGTCAAGGATGGAGGAGAGAGAAAGAGAGAACATTTTCTTTGTTAAATCCAGAATATGCGGTGGAAACAATTACACATAGGGGCGCGTGACCTTTTTAAATATTTTTTCAATATGACTAAAATACCCCTCCGTGGGTTTGATCTATTAATGAAATTGTGTGGCTCTAAAGGTGATCCCTGGATCTCTAGAAAAAAAGGGATCCCTATTGAACCTCACCCTATATATATATATATATATATATATATATATGTATATATATATATATATATATATATATAAAATAGTTTGTTAATAAAAGTCTATAATAAACGAAAGATTGATTATTAAACACAAAGTAATAATCAAAAGATAAAGAAATAAAGTAATAATATTTAAAAAGTATATAAAAAAAGGTTGGCCAGAGTCGAACGTTGTCAGCTAGCAAGGAGAAGAAAGTATTTATAATTTTAGTTAGATATTGTATCGTATAAAGGCGCATTTCTTGATCATATTCGTAACATATTGAATTTGTTTAAGATTCTATGAAAGATAAAAATAAAAATCATGATAAAGTTAAAATGGTTAGAAAATATATATCAAATTAGAAAAAGAATAATTAACTATTTAAATTCATAAAAGGTGTGTAATAAATATAAAATAAAGATATAATAAAAATGTAGGAATAAAATATAAAATAAACAAAATTTACCAAGTTCCAAGTTCCAAAATTAATGAAACACTACCAAGTTCCAAAATTAGTTATAAGGAATATGTTTCAATTGTATGCGTCAAATAGAAAGTTTGAGTTTTATTTATTTGGGCTAAGTACTAGGTTTCGATTTCCATTTCATTGACAATCTGAACGAGAATCGCAGGTTCGGTTGTCTCTCCAATCGTTACCTCATTCTGTTTTAATCGATTCATGCATGTGTATGTGTATTGTGCTTCTATGTTGTAAACCCTAATTCGATTGATTAAATTTATGGTATGTTAAGCTGTCTTGTTCGGTTAATAGCTCCTGGTTCTTATTGATTTAGAATCTGTGGTCTAAACGTAAATCGTAGTTCTCTTCATCTAATTTTCAGAAATATAAGATATGTCGTCTAATTATTTTTCAAACTCTCAAAATCTATAGAATGGTGAATGTGGGTAAAGTTATGAATTGTTGAAACAGTTTGTTAAGTGTTCGTAATTGGAAATTGTGTAACAATTTAGTAAACGGGAACATAAATGAATATTTCATCTCTGGTATAAAACATGATGGTTTAATTTCGGGATCGTTTGGTATTCGTAATGTGTTTCAAACTCGCTTTAAACTTTAATTATATAAGTCATTGTTTTGGACATTTTCGGAAATTCTGATGTAGTCTGTATTCTTCAATGTCTAACTCCATATTGGTTTTGAATTAGGATCTGTGACCTTGATTAATATTGTAGGTCTTGGAATCTAGTTTTCAAAAACGTAAGTCTCGTATTCTAATTCATTGTCAAACTCCTTAGAAATGGTTTGTAGTAAACGTGGGTCAATCTGCGTGTTGAGTTGAGTTTTTATATCCGATTATGGGCTAACTTGTTGTGTGGTTTAAAAGCGTATAAATGGAGATTTTAAAACATGGAACCCTTTTTTATATGTCAAATGTTTGATCTGGAGGCGTTGGTAAAGTTTCTCTATCGTTAGATAATAAAAAACGTTTTTACAAACTCTCGTACATTAAGTACTAAACGGGTCGGAAAGCTTTTGTCCAACTTGTTCTGGTCATATCTTGGTCATAACATATGCTTCTTAGATGAATCTTGATTCCTCGTTGTATTTCTTGGAATGTACTTTTTGAAAATATAAATCTCGTCCTCTAATTCTTTTTAAAACTCTCAGAAACTGCACTTTAGTGAACGTTGGTCAAATATGAGTTTTTAAACGATATTTGTTAGGTTTAATAATCGAACTTGTGTAACCACTTAGACAATCTTAAACACGATTTAAATGGTTTATTACTAGTTTATAACAGGTCTAAAATTTGTTAAATATGATTATCTTGTATACACATAGATTATACGACTTTAAAACGTGTTAAAAACTTAATTTATACAAATTCATACTTTTGGACAGATTGTTTGGTCAATTTTGTTTTGGTCATATCTTTCACATAACGAACTCTTTTGTATCAAACTCTTAGTCTAAATTGTAGCCCTCTGTGTCTAGGGGTGTTAATCGGGTTAACTCGACCCTAATAAGGGTATTTTGGGTTTTCATCCTAAAAGTATGACCCTAACCCGACCCTAATAAGGGTTCGGGTCCTGCTGGGTCGGGTTTATTAGGGTCCGGGTGTTTAGTGTATAAAATGAAAACAAAAATATATTGACTACCAGTGAGTTGGACTAGATGACTTTAGGCCCAAAATGCTTTTAGGGTTTCTATCAATAAACCAAAATAAAAGAAAAAGGAACGGCAACCAAAATTAAAAGACACTAACCTAAAACAAAATTCATTCCTTCAAAATAATCAAATTCAATACCAAGTCTTCAACATGAATTCATTATGTATGTATTAAAGAGAAATCTCGATTAAGAATAGCAGTAGTAAATGTCGATTTCTTTTTGTAGTTTTCCAACCTCTTCAGGTGTGAATTCAGATAGATCTGGAGACGACGATGTTGTATTAATTTGATCATTGTCGATTTCTTCTTCATTTTCAGTTGGTGACAAATCATTGTTTCCAAACGTTCCTATTGTATTTTTCGCACAAGTATGTATTTTTGGATTTTTTTTTTTGTTTTATTTATATTGAGGTGGAGTTATATAAGCCTTTACAATAGAGAAAAAAAGAAAGAATACGGGTATATCGGGTCTAACCCGAACCCAAAAAACCAATATCAAATGAACCCTAACCCGACCCTAGTAGCAATTTCGGGTGAAACAGGTTGACCCGGTAGACCCGTTTTGCATGAAACACCGGAAAAACCCGACCCTAACTACTAACTTCAGGTTCGGGTCCGGGTCGAACGGGTTTTTTTAACACCCCTATCTGTGTCTAGTTTTCAGTTATATCTCATTCTTCGTCTAACTCTTCTCAGAACTCTACATATTTCAGTTTGAACGAACGTTTGTATTCGCTGAAAATCTTGTCGACTAATTTAAAGTCTAAAACCCGTATAATCTTATACTTACATATATTACTACATTTATCTAGGGGAGCTCTAGGTCTAGTGAGGACTTATTTGTGACCTACATACTACTTCATATACACATAGTTCAAATATTATCGCTTGGTTGATAAAGTGAATTTATCGCCCTATATTTACTGCTTTCTTATTTTAAACCAAACAATGGAAAGTAAAACTCAACTAAACGATTTATGAGAAAAAGTATACCATTTTCAAACTTACCATAAATAGATATTTTCATTTATGGAAACTTACTATTTTCGGAAACTATCCATTTTTGAAAACTTACTACGAACTGGATTTCATAAAATAGTGTAACAAAAACTAATACATTTTCAAAAACTTACGAGATACGGGTATATTTGGATTCATGGTACTTACACACAACTAGCTAACTTAGTACTGCCGAGGCGTACGAAGGAAAGCGTTCTGACCTGACACAACCGATGCGTATCATACTGACTTAACGTTGCGGAGGCGCGTCAAGGACAGTGTTCAAATTCGATATTGTCGACGGGCGTATCACTTACAGGGCGCTGCCGAGGCGTGTCACTGTGTTCGTTACATATGGTTACTATTTTCGATATGGTTTTTCAATTTTACTACTTATGCATTAGTTACACGCTTTTCTTATACTACTGTTGTACTTGAGATTGAAAACTGTTTACTTATATTTTCTTACTTACTACTCGATAAATTTGCTCAACCTTTGTGTTGACTTTTAAGTTTTACTTTCAAGTAATGATCATGCATAGGATCTAGTTGGGACTTGACTCTAGACTGGGATTGCATTTGCATTGTGGCTTTTATTTAAAAACATTACATACTTTTGTTGGGATTGTATTTCGGGCTTGCATGCCTTAGTATTTCGTTTCACTATTGAATTACTTGAATACTTCTTTTATGTAGTGATTGACGTAATTGTGTACCAAGGGATTTTACCTTGGACATGGCGACGTCATGACATACTTTATATTATTTATATCATATAGACTATCTTTATTTACTACTGTGTTATGACGATCGGCAATTGGCCACACCCTGTGTTTCCCCCACTGGCGGGGTGTGACAGAAACACGTGAGAAAATTTACCCACCCAACATCAAACGCCCTCCCGAAAGACCAAAAAAGAATAGAATTGTTTCACATGACGAGGGTAAGCGTAAAAGAAGGCAAAAATGTCCACGATGTGGCCAATATGGACATCGTGAAAAAACATGCAAAAACCAGGCATCTCAAGATTATGATCCATGTAGAGCCTCGACTAGTAAGAGGTTAGTCAATTTTAAAATTCATTTGTTTACTTATTTGAAAAAGTAATTTAATTGCGCTTATAATTTTTGTTTATTCTAGGAAACGAGGAAAGTGTTTACAAGCTAATGAATGCTCGGACGGGTCGATGTGAAAACACGAGTGAACTATGTTTTAGTCTATTTTGGGTTGTTGTTTAGTCTGCTAATAACTTTTGTTTCACTAAACTAGTTGTTTTTGTTTTTGGTTTATAATGGTTTGGTCTATTGATTACCTTGGTTTTACGAAATTAGTTGGTTTAGTTGTTAAAATATTGCTTTGTTTTAATAATTAAAACGCTTTTCTCCATTTTAAATTGTTTGTGTACTTGATTCAAATTTATAGATATTTCTTACCAATTAATTTGGTTGATTCTTTGTGGTTGTGCAGTTATGGTATTGGTCGATACTTCCAAATGTGTAACCATATATTTTCTCAAATATTTATTAAATCTAATAGGTTAAATATTGGTGAAATTATTTTAGGCTTTATGCGTACAGATTTAAAACTCTATCAGAGGGTAAAAGGTATATTAGTGATTTAATAATTTTTGGATAATTATTAATGATTTTGGAGTTTTAATTAGGATTATTATTAATTAGGATTTATTTGATATTTTTGAATTTAAGAAGGATAAATATAATATTATCAAGTTTAAAAGGATAAATATGACATTTATATAAGTTACTAGGGGTAAATTTGAAATTCTTCCTTTAAATTTCACACAAAACATGTATATAATGGAGACCGACTCTACTTTTATATGACCAGGTTGTAAAAGTAAAGTTTTCTTGTTGATTATCGAAACTCTTATTCGGATCCTACTCACCATAAGATAAGTTCTCACGATGTGAGGGTTGTACTTGAAGATCCTTAGACTTGACTTTTAATTCGTTCACGGCATGTTTGGTTACGTCATGAAAAATCAATCTTATAACAACTTAAAAGTTCCTTTTTATTATTGACTTAAAAACTCGTTATAAAAAGAATAATAAGTAACTTAAAATAATGCTTCCATATATTTACTATAGATAAGTTTTGGTAGAAAGTGTCGGTTTATATAAGACTTTTCTTGGTGACCTAAACACGTAAAATAAGCCTACCAACACATTTCTTCTTAAACTAAGTCAATGGTTCAATAGCTGTATTTGAGTATTTAAGAACTTAGTAGTGCTTATCATCTATGAGATGTTTAAGAAAAGAAGTGCTTATCATCCATGAGTCACCAAAATTATCTATCCGCTTATTTAGTACTCCGTATTAATAAGATAGTATAGCTATTACGTCATTTTACATGTGCTAAATTCATCTTTTAAGATCGTAGAAGTTGCTAGGCGTACGTTAGACGATGGAATAGGGATTGTGATTAATCGTAGGTTAATCGAAATTTGTTAAATTCAACTTTTTATAAATAATGGTTTATTTAAGTTATTTGAAAATTATTATTTGAATATTTTATGCAATTGGTTAATTAAATGGCCTACGATATCACAAAAATCTCTTTCGCTTTCATATTTTTCTCACTTCTTCCGATTATGACCAAATTGCTCCAATTTTAACCGATTACTTAACCGAGGGACTAATTGATGGATAATGAAAATCTCATCGATAAAGTAGGGATTAGGGATTAATCGCCGATTAATCGATGGATTAATGAGATTTTTACAATATCACCTCTATATATGCTTAGATGGCGATGTTGTTATCAAAACTCTTAAATAATAAAAATAAGTCGGTAATGAGACATAAGATTAAAGTTTTAAGCCATCGATACAATAACTATGGAAAAGAGGTATGAGATAAAATATTATGCGGGAATAAATATATTAACCGAGTGATACAAGAAATGTAAAAGTTTTATAGAAAAAATTATATAAAATGAGATGGCACATGAATTTGTGTATTTGTTATGTTGTGAAGACATGATTGGATCGAGGTTGTGTAATTGGAAAAAATTCATTATAAGTAGTTTTAGAAAAGTTTATTTTTGTTTAGTAGACTTAAACAAGTAACATAAACGCGTCAATATATTTATTTGTTGAGTTAATTACATGGTTCGTCCCTATGGTTTGCACTATTTTCATCCGTCATTCCTATAACTTTTTTATTACACCACTAGTACCTAAGTTTGAAATTTGTTGCCTCCAGGGTCCCTAAATTGGACTTGACGTTAAAGGTGCCGTTAAGTGACCTCACGTGTCTCACACGTGATGGGTAATTTCGTCATTTTACCTTTCTCTTCCAACTAAACTCAGATTCAATCAAAATAAAAAACACAATAAAAAAAACACAATCAAAATCCAAATCATTCAATCCTAAATTAAACAATAAAAATCCAAAACCCTAAATTAATTTCCCCAAGTTTTGTAACTCAATATACAGACTCAATTTAAGGTGTTAATGTCCACCACCACCACCACCGTATCTCCACCGCCGGAGCCACCCATTTCCACCACCTACTCCACGTCAGCAGCAACAGCAGCACCGTCGCCACCACCAGCTGCTCCACCAGTAAGCAATGGATTGCCGCCGATATTGAAGAACTTCCCTACATCAGTTGTCCCCGCGACATTTGCCATCCTCTTCCACGGTGGCATTGCAGTTGTGCTCATCCTCTATGTGCTTTTCTGGTTGAAGGTACGTCTCCAGTTTTACATCTCTCAAACCAATTGACAAAATACATTTTAAGTCGGATCTGATAATAATCATATTCTCTGCTCTTTTTACTGGCCACAGTTGGACTTTTCACCACGTTGAAAACCTTGGGAGTTTTAGGGATCTTCTTGATGTTTGTGGGACACAACACTCTTGCCCACCTTGCTTCAACATCAGCCAAGATTAAATCGGCATAATAAAACCGACCAATTAGATACATTCCCAGGTGGCAAATGAAAATGCAGATGTGGGAAATTGAGTGAATCGAGCTCCGGATTTTAATTTAGGATTTTGGGGATTTTTTGGGATGAATCTGGGTTTAATTTGTAATTGAATATGGGTTTAATTTGTAATTGAATCTGGGTTTAATTTGAAATTGAATCTTAATTTTGATTTGATATTTGGGTTTTGATTGTGCTTTGTTTAATTTAGGATTGAATGATTTGGAATTTGATTGTGTTTTTTTTTATTGTGTTTTTTATTTTGATTGAATCTGGGTTTAGTTGGAATAGAAAGGTAAAATGACGAAATTACCCATCACGTGTGACACACGTGAGGTCACTTAACGGCACCTTTAACGTCACGTCCAATTTAGGGATCCTGGAGGCAACAAACTTCAAATTTAGGTAGTAGTGGTGTAATAAAAAAGTTATAGAGATGACGGATGAAAATGGTGCAAACCATAGAAACGAACCATGTAATTAACTCTTATTTGTAATAAATTGATGGGTCATCTATTAGTCATCAAGATTTTAGCTTAAATGCTTAATTAGTATTAAGGAAATATTATAGCTATCACCTCACTTTAATTTACATGGGCGATATTTCTCTTTAAAGATTTTATGTTTTAAGATACAAATAATAATGCATGTTTTATATATGAATGTTGTTATCAAAAATTTTCGATATAAAATAAGTCGATGGTAATGTAGTGATAAGACATAAAGCGAAGGGAAATTTTTTATAATAATACATCAAATATATATTTTTCTTAAAAACGATACATGAAATAGGGGTTTTCCAAAATAATACATCAAATATATAATAATAATAATAATATAAAATATGGTCTAAATTTGGCCACATCAAAATATCCGATGAAAAATATAAATATATCTGACGAAATTCTTGGAAAATAAATCCAACATATATATTTTTTTTAAATATGACGAAATTTTAACTAACGGAGTGTTTGTTTGAGCTTATATAAGGGTTTATGACTTATTGACCGTTTATATAAGGGTTTATGGCTTGTTTGATAAGCTCAAATATTCTGCCTTTTGCAACCGTTTATGGGTTATTACTATTTGTTATGATATAATAAACATTAATAAGCCCATAAACGGTTACATAAACCAGAAAACCCGAGCTTATGAAACTTAAGTTACATAATTCGAACTTATGAAACATAAACCGAAATTTCAATAAGTCATAAGCTAGTTATATAAGCCCAAACAAACACCCCCTAAATTCAACGAGAATATAATAGCCAAACCGAAAATATATATGACAAAAACTTATTCCTTTCAACAAAATATATATGACGAATTTCTCTCTCCATATATATATGAGACAAATGTCTTCATTTTATCTTATTCGACAGATCCAAAAAGAAAGAAAATGAGAGAGAGAAAAAATCTAACGAAAAGTATATATATATATATATATTTTTCTTTAAATTCTAGAGAAAACAGAGTAACAACGGGTGTCAAATTTGAAATATTTTCTTCGTCAAATTTTAAAACAAATTTCGTTGGATTATATCTAAGGAATTTTGTATATTTAAGTATTCTATATGGCGTGAAAAAATAATAGTCTTTCATTTATATTAGGTGAAATTCGAAAGATATATTTATATTTTCGTCGAATATTTTGATGTGGCCAAATAGACATTCATTATTATATACGTTACGAAAATCGTTAAATATGGTCGTCGGATTATGTATTATTTTGAAAAAACTCTTTCACATTATATATATGTGAACACAGTGTAAGGTTTTAAGCTACCATAACTATAGGAAATAAGCATGAACTAAAATATTTGGGTCTTTGTTATGTATCGAAACTGGATTGGTTTGAGGGTAGTTCTTTCAAATGATGTAATCGAGAATGGTAATGGTTCAGATTGATTCATAATCGGTTAAAGGGGTCGAGTAGAAAAATAATACAAAACGAGTATATCCGCGTGTTACGACGGATATTAGAAACGTTAATTAAGAATAAATGTTTAACAATTTATAAAAAATAACGAAACAATTGTGATAAAATTAACAAGATCGAAAATAAATATCGAATTAGAAAATAAATATGAGTTTTTTTAAACTTATAAAGTGGATCTAATATATTAAAAAGATAAAGTTTGACTCGTAAATATTTGTTATGTAGATTTAAAGTTATTATGAAAAGATAATGTCATACGTATAATAACATATATACGTTTACGTTTATACCTATGTTGCTTATAGTTAAAATAATATATATACTTTTGTTTTGATATTTTTATAAGGAGATTTTAGAATAACAATATGGTAAATCATAGTCTAAATTGAACGATTTATAAGTAAAATAAACTTATGTGTTTTTATTTTAATGGAGATGTAAATGAAAGAGAAAATGTAATTATTTATTGTAAGAGAGTGTAAAATAGAAGTAGTCTTTGATGACATTATCAATCTGATCAAACGGCTGAAATCAAAGAAGATAACATATCAAAGGGACCTTACTACGTCATATAACATTTAAGGCCCTTTTTATTATATATTAAAGATATGTTAATAAAATCTATAATAAACCAAAAATTAATTATTAAATCTTTAATATATAATAAAAGAGGGGCCTTAAATGCCACATGGCGAATTAAGGTCCCTTGGATGAGTTGACTTCTTTAATGGCAGCCGTTAGATCAGATTGATGATGTCATCAAAAACTATTTTCATTCTATACCCTTTTACAATACATAATTGCATTCTCTTTTTCATTTTATATTTATTAAAATAAAAAAACATAACTATAATTTACTTATAGAATCGTTCAATTTGGACTATTATTTAACTTATTATTATTCTAAAATTTCATAATACAAAATATCAAAACATGTATATAAATTTAAAAATGTATATGTTATTATAACTATAAACAACATGTGTATAAACGTAAAACTATATATATTATTATACATATAACATTAACTTTTCATAATAAATTAAAATTTACATAAACAAAAAATTTACGATTCAATTTTTATTTTTTTCCGCGTTATCGCGGGACAATAATCTAGTATAAAGTAATAATCAAAGGATAAAGAAATAGAATAATAAATATTTAAAAGGTATAGAAAAAAGGTTGGCCAAGAGTCGAACCGTTGTCAGCTAGCAAGGAGAAGCAAGTATTTTTAATTTTAGTTACATATTATATAGTATAAAGCCGCATTTGTTGATTCTATTTGTAACATATAGAATTTGTTCAAGAATTTATAAAAAATAAAAATAAAAATTGTGATAGAATTAGCATGGTTATAAAATATATATCAAATTAGAAAAAGAATAATTAACTATTTAAATTCATAAAAGGTATGTAATAAATATAAAATAGAGTTTTAATAAAAATGTAGGAGAAAAACATGTAATAAACAAAAAGTTTGATTATCTAATGTGAGATAATTATCAAAAAATAAATAAAATACATAATAGTACATATTTAAAAGAGTTAAAAGTAGAATTATAGGAACTGTTTTGTACTATGTTAAAAATTGAGAGAATGTCATAAATCGTCGTTGTGTTTAGTCACTTTTTTCACATATCGTTCTTTTTGAAAAACTTAGCACAAAGTGTCCTTTTGTTTTTTGAATTTATCAACTATCGTCATTCCGTCCAAATCCGTTAGAATTGTACCGTTAAATGTCCCCACGTGATAAACATGTGAGGGTAAATGAGTAATTAACCTCGTTTATCCCTCTTTTCAATATCAAACCTATAGTTTCCAGAATAACCACCAAATCCACCCATGTTCATACCGCCACCTGTACCCATCGACCACCATTACTGTCGGAGTTCCATCGGCTGCCACTTCTTACCACCATGTCGACGCCTCTGTTACTGGTGAATCGACCTCCATTCATACCACCATGTCAGCCCCCGTCTTCTCAAATCTCAAATTCTATCCTCTTAAATCTGCCCCCAATTCTATCCTCTCAAATCTGCCACCAATTCTATATACGCGTGTAACGCGTTTTCGTATCAGAAAGATTGGGGATTCATAAAGAAAAACAAACCTACACATATACATATACATATATATAACTGATAGTTATGATGGCGTAACTGTTGTTACGTAGTGTAACTGATATTCACTGTGAAGAGTTAAAATCATACCATATTGCTCATATATCCGTGTTATCCGTTCAACATCTACGTTTCTATCTCGAAATAGCATTCGATATGTATCATCTTCCATGGTTGAATTTAGTTGTGATGTTGAATTGAAAATCTAGGGCACGAAAAAGAGGGATAAATCACTTTAATTCAATTCAAACGGATATATGTCTGTCACATAGGGTTAAAGCTGAAATGAAAGGTAAATTACTCATTTACCCTCGTATGCTTGTCACGTGGGGTCATTTAACGGCACAATTCAAACGGGTTTGGACGGAAGGATGACAAATGATAAATTCAAAAAACAAAAAGACAATATGTGCTAAGTTTTTTCAAAAAGGACGATACATGAAAAAGTGACTAACCCCAATGACGATTTGTGACATTCTCTCTTAAAATAAATATCGGTATTTGAACCCAGGTTGGTTAGGAGGTGGACATCATTCCTAAGTTGGGCTGGCTACATTGACACTTTGTTTATATAAAAAAAAGGATCGTTGACACTGTTCATAACACACTACCAAGTTCCAAAATTAGTTATAAGGAATATGTTTCAATTGTATGTATCAAATAGAAAGTTAGAGTTTTATTTATTTGGGCTAAATACTAGGTGGGTGATTTATTCTTTGGGTTATAAAGTTTAAACATTAATGACCCACAATAATTGTTTAACCCATTTGGCGATAGAACATATTTGAATGACATAATTTCCTAATTGTTGTCCAACAAATTATTCAACCCAAAATAAAAAGATCTAGGGAATACTTCTTATAATCATAATCATACTAATAACAATAATAATAATCATAATCATAATCATAATCATAATCAATACGATACTTTTCTTGGTTTATAAAATCTCGTCTTGATCATCAACAATTAGAACCAAAAAAGTAATTTGACTAATCAAAATGATCTAGTTCACTTTAGATCCACAGACGGAAATATTTTTTGCGGCAAAAAGTAATAAGGCTAGAGCCTTTGTTGATTTGAGGTGCGCCTCTTAAATACATACGTTTCTTTTACTACTTGGTTACTTTCTAATATTCTATTTAGATTATACGTGAAACTATTATTGTTTTGTATTAATTGGTGTCAAAATACTTAATGTTTTAAGTTAATAATTCTACATGGTGTTTATATAAATGGTTAAAATGTATAAATACTATTATTTGTGTTTCCTCAAGCTATAAGGCGTACGTATGCGTTTCGCGTCTCAGGCTAGTGTTGGCGCTTTCATGCCGTCTTTAGCCTTTGATAACTTAGCGGAAAAGGTAAAATGGTGTTCAAGATGTATAAATAATCTTATAGATGCTTTAATAATACTTTTTAAAAAGGTTTTGATAATAACAGTCGTATAAGTTGTTTTTAAACGATAATTATCTGCATAATTTAATCATTTATTCGTATTGTATTAATGTTTGGTTAAATACAAGGGGTACTGTTGTAAAAATGTACAATAAAATAAAATATGTAATAACTTGCTTTAAACAACCCATACAACTGGTTTTTTTTTTTTTTTTATCGTTTTCTCTACTTTTAAATATGATTGTTCAGATCAATCTATTAATTAAAGAGAAAATCACATATATAATCATTTGAGAATTCAAAAATACTAAAATAATCATCTTATTCGCGCCATTTTCTCGCTTCATTTTTTGTCGCCGCGAGATTGAAAATAATATAAATGATTGGTCATAAATTGGCGCGAGAAAAATGCCGCGATGACCAAAAAAGTCGCGAGGACGTGGCCAATTTATGACCAATCATTTATATTATTTTCAATCTCGCGACTACAAAAATGGCGCGAATCAGATGATTATTTTGATATTTTTGAATTATCAAGTGATAATATATGTGATTTTCTCTTAATTAAAAGGTTTTCTGACATCATTTTAATTTTTGTACCTCCTTAAGTTTTTATACTTTCCAAATTCTCATGTATTTTAGTATTTCATCTTGATTAGACTCCGATCTTAAAGTATATCAATCCAAATGAATAAGAGAAAAGACACAAAACAATATCTATTATGACTTACTACTTACGATTTCCGTATATTCTACCTCATCGTGTACATACAAAATAATCATAAAAACGACTAAAAGTTTGTACAATTTTGACAAAGACACATGTCGAGAAAACTTAAATTCGACATTTTGAAATGTTGTTGGTAGCTAGCATGGTAGGTTTAGACTCTCATCTCAACTTGTGGCTAATAATAGATATCATAAAATTGCACGAAATCTATAAAAATAATTATATATTTTTATCTACATTTCGTAACAACTATATCTAATAAATGAGTTATTAATTGTTAGAAAAATATTGTTGATATACGTTATATTCAACCTTGTCCACAAGCAAGAGGAAGCATATAAAAAATTATAAGCTAACATTAACAAGAATGGATATAATTTTTCGGAAAAAATTGCATAGAAAAATTATGATCTTTAATCCAATAATTGTGGTATGTAGTCAATTTTGTTTTTTTATCACAAAAACCATAAACTTTAGATACAATAACAATAAAACTTAATTTGAAATCTCGTTATTTTTTTAATTTAACTTATTTGTGCTTGTTTTTTCATAGTTAGGTGTCAGATATGTTATATTATCGTCATATACATTGATTTAGGGAGAAATAAGTTAATAATTTTTTTCATATTTAATAAATTTTTAATAATAAATACATTTTCGTATAATCAGTTATTGAGACTAAATGTCAAAAAATTGACAAAATAACACAATAAACATATGCTATATCACATATATGACATTTACCTTTGAAAAAATTTACATAATTATTATATTTCAATATTTAACGACATTTTAAGTTAATTATTATCTACAATGACAACGTATTTAAAGTAGATGGTTTTTTTTTTCAGAAAAAAAAAGTTAATTACACACAATAACGATTTGATCAAAATTTATTACCTTTTTATACAATTTTTCCTAATTTCTAGAATATTCATG
Source organism: Senecio squalidus (assembly GCA_910822075.1). NCBI lineage: Eukaryota > Viridiplantae > Streptophyta > Magnoliopsida > Asterales > Asteraceae > Senecio > Senecio squalidus. Next base: position 5,418,678 of record CAJVGC010000060.1, read on the forward strand.
GCTTAATTATTTATTTTGCCATATAGATATAGAAAAGTAAGCAGAAAATAATAAAATAAAGCATTGCATGCTTATCTTGTTTTTTCTTATATACGTATAGATGGGCCCGATTCGATAGTTTAAGATATGGGTTAAAATTTACAAAGGTGATATTATTATGCTAGTATCTATATATTAAGACTTAATTATATAAATCGTCCCTATGATTTATCTAAAACTATGGATTTTATTCATAAGTTAAAACGTTATATAATTTGTCTATTTTTAGAAACTAATTACCTTTTTCGTCTCTAAAATGGATGTCCGTTAATAATTTCCGCTAAAATTATCGCTAACAAATTTTACATTTGGTCCCTAAAATGGATGTTCGTTAGAAATTAAGAACGAAAAACGTAATTAGTTTTAAAAAATGGACGATTTATGTAATATTTTAAACTTAGAGGCGAAATTCATAATTTAGAGTAAACCATAGGAATAATAATTAATTCATATATTAATGATAAATAATACCTAATATCAACGATTGTATAGCATTTTTTTTTTCCAGATGTTAGTTTTGAAAAATCTTAAATTCTAGAAGAAACTCGTGAGTATTATTTTAGGAGGTTACAAAGTAATATTCCTTTTATTTGTAGATGAAAAGTTTTAAATTTTAATAAAATTAACTATTTTATAAATAAATAAATAAAAAAGTAGGTGACAAATATTAGAGTATAATATATACTACATGTTATAAAATGATAAATTTCAAGGTTTACAATATGATTTTAGAAAGGAACACATGTTAACTTACTATGTTTAAATATGTGAGATTTGAAGTTTTAAGTAATCATAAAACCGTCTTCAATGAATCCACCAAGATGTCGTTAAATATGATGTAAATTATCTCCAACCAATACACCATTGGTAAGTTCATGATTAAAACAGGTTCTTAAATAAAATATTCAATAAAAAAGATAATTGGTTGAATAGATCAATCAATGGTCAATCAGTTTGGCGTAATATACAAATATAAAAAAAAAAATTAGTAAAACAAAGAAAAAACTAATTCATGTTTATATAAAAACCATTTTGATAGTGTATTAGAAAAAAATTTAGTAAAAACAAAGAAAAAACTAATAGATCACCTTGATGATATTGTAAATTTTAAGTCCCAAAATTGCATATATAACATCTTATTAATTAAGTGATGAATGTAAATAATAATAATAATAATAACACCAATGTTAAACCTATTGAATATCAAACAACTTGTCTAATAATCTATATTAAACCGATTTTATTAATAAAATTATACGTGAAATTAACTAATAAATATCGTGTCGGTATTCTCAAAAAGTTTGGTTAACCTAATGAAATAGTACATTCAATTCCTCAATGGAATTCGTATAACTCACCAAAACTATCAATATATTCGTGTCCATATGTTTATTGTATGTATGATAGAATTTTAATTTAAAACAAATCCAAGATCCAAACACATTTTAAAAGAAAGTAAATCAAATAATCAGAAAACCCAAGTGAAACAAGTGAAACTAACAATAGTTGACCTTTTGAATATGTTGCTCTAGCCTTATTTTGCATACATTATGTCGAAAGTTTATTTTTTCTTTTCCCCCAAGGTTTTCTAAGCCTCAACTTGCTTTCCGAATTATAAGTAAGAATATTGAATTAATGCAATATACTAATAAGGTTAAAATCTGTTTCCTTTTAATATTTAATATTTTTATTTTTATTGGTTTGATTTATTTTATATATTTGAGATAAAAATCAAAAACCACATTTTGCAAGTGTTTTTGATGTTTAATAACAAAGTCAACATTATCATAACATTAGTGTGTGTAAAAAGACATATTTTTAATGGTCATGATTGATTGTTTGTTTAATCTAGTGGATCTAAATAAATACAACTTTCTCTCACACACACTTATCTAGCACAATATATATATATATATATATATATATATATATATATAAACAATGATAATAAATAATAAATATATAATAATAAAAATAATAGATAAATAAATAGATATTTAATAATAAAATATAAAATATTAATTGATAGTGTTAGTAGGTTTTTATCCTTGATATCGCATATTTATACGTTTATTTCTATGCGATATTTGCTCGTTTTTCATAGTAAACATGATGGATATGATAAGTTTTTGCATTTAATCGTGTGGAAAAGTTGTTTTGTCTATTTTACAGGTTTATATGATCGGGAAGTGGAAATGGAGGAAGAAATGAGCTTAGATGACGAAAAATTGTGAAATCTGCTAAAGAGAACGACGATGTGCTAGCAAGGAACGTCACCCTTAGTATTTGAATTGGTTTCGAACACAAAAAGCACCACACGGTGCGTCGTTCTACATCATTAGGACGGCGCCCTCAGTTCAGTTTTGGAGTTTTACTCGAACTCGATTTCCTCTTGATTTATCTCTATAAATACAAACGTCCAGGTTTAATCATCAACTATTCTACCAAGTATCTGGAGCTGGAGATTTCGTTTGGAATCAAGGAAAATAGTTAGAGTTGGAGTACGTTTACAATTCGGTCACGAAGAACATTTTGCAACTTTTCTAGTTTGTTCTCTATCTTTTGTTTCAGACTTTTCAGTAATGTTTGCTTATTGTTTGTTGCTTGTTTTGAACTATAATATGAGTAGCTAAACTTAATAACGCTTGTTTGGTTAGGAGATTTTTGCTATGGTTTGATTTATGTTATTTGAATGACTTTCTTGATGTTGCATGTTTAATCGCTGATCCGTATTTACTTTAATCTTAATATTGCTTTAGTTTTTATACTCTTTTGGTTAATTGAATATTCAGGTATTCGAGAGGAATCTATAACTAGGTTAAACAATTGAAAAGAAACAATCAATCGGTCTATAATTGATTAGAACTTTAGTAATTAGATTAAAAAGAGTACACTAGTTTATAATTACAAGAGATTGTATTAGAAAACTAGATAAACTATTCGAGAGGAAGTTTAATAGATTGAATCATCTACATCGGCTTAATTCTTAAAGCTTAATTATTTAGGACTAATATTGTATTCGAGAGGAACGGTATAGTTTGAGATAATTAAAGTTAAATAGGTATTCGAGAGAAACTTAGTCATATATTAGAAAAGTTAGCAGAAAACATTCAACGACATTAGTTAAATCGGATTATTAGTCAACTACCAAACAAGTTTCTTTCCATTAACTGATTTCTAAAACAAATTCAGTTCTCCGATCAACGTTTTTACGTTATAATTAGTATAATTTAGTTTAAGCAAAGTGACAATTCGGTCATAAACCCCCAAAACAACTAGTATTATTAATTCGTGATAAAAAAAAACTATTTAGTCCCTGCGAACGAACCTCTACTTACTATTTTCTATACTATACATGATTAGGTAAATTGTCTATAATTGTGTAGTCCAGTACAGAGTATTTCGAGTTTAAAAATTAAACTCGAGTTTACACATCAATCCTATATCTATAGGGCTAGAACCCTACAAACACTAGGCCTCGGTCCATGGTTTAAGCGAGTCTCGAGCCCGTCTTGTCAAGACACGTCCAAAGAAGGCCTAGCCCAACAGCCAAGCAAGGCATGACTGTCAGCCAAGTAGAGCACGACCACAACCAAGCGAGGCTTCGCCGGCGGCCAGGTTCCCAGCTGCCAGTCAGTGCTTCCCAGCCGGCGGCTGGCATGGCTCAGCTGGTGGCGTAACTTTTTGTCGATGTCCAAACCATGAGTTCCTAGCCATTCAAACAGATTGTTTAGTTCAAATCATTTGTAACGTTTGTAATAATTCAATTTGTGATCTTATGATCGACTTAGTATAATGTGATCAAGTAGTATAGTGATGAACCGAATTTCCTGCACATATGCATATTACAAATGAACCACGCATACTTTGGGAGAGTAAGTATAATATGAGATATCGTGACAATTAACACGTCGTGTATGACAAAAGAGAAAAATCGATGCTCAAATGGTAGTCAACTATGATAAGTAGTTTTTGGGGAACCATCAGCTTCTCGTCTATTTGGGGGGGGGGGGGGGGGGGGGGGGGGGGGGGGGGGTTGGAAGATGTATTATTAACACCGAGTGACTATGGTATTTTCAATGCTCAATGAATGTGATTTTCACTTATAAATTTTATTTACCACTTTTTTAACGCTACCTAGATAATTGTATCTCATGTATCAAAATTATTTTAACCGAGTTGACATGAAATTTTATGATATGGTACATATATGTATTTCTTTTAAGTGAAACATGTTTGAGGCCAACTCAAATACAGATCGGTTGCTAGGGTCGTCTTTGGAATTTTCGAAACTTCGGACAAAATAGTTTTTAGAGGCTTCGGGTGAAATATGATACCATAAATATTAGACCCTAAAATTAAAACTTTGTTTAAAGTATATAACCAGTAATGATAATTAAAAAACATTTATCTTTCTAATATTTACCGATAGAAACTCCCCAATGGAACATTTATGCTGATATATTCTTTAGAGTAAATTACATAGATCGTCCCTAAGGTTTATATGCAATTACGGATTTCGTCCCTAACTTTGAAAAGTTGCATAGATCGTCCCATTGTTTAAACTAATTACTCATTTCGTCCCTAATTTCAACGTCCGTCAAATAGTACCGTTAGTATGTCCCACGTGTTAAACACGTGAGGGGTATTTTAGTCTTTTCGTCGTTTTCATTTTAATTAAAGCAAATAGGCAAAAGAATACACGCAAACTCAATCAAAATACAGCTTATTAACCACAAATACTTAAAATTACAAATTCAAACCTCAATCAATCAAACCGATACAAATTAAACCGATATTGCGATCAAAATCAAGTTAATTAACCACAAACACACAAACACTTGAAAATTACAAAAATCAAACCTCAAAGTGATCCTGAATTTTACTCGGATCAAGTGGTTGATTAAGGGTAACAAAAACCTTGCCAACATGATCTAAAAAGAAATTCAAAGTCAAAATTGACGGCCCAAAATCGTTTATTCTCTCCATATATCAAAAACCCAGAATGGGATTTCAAGATTTCTTGAAAAAAACTTGAAAAAAATGATAAAAATCAAATCTTGAAGTCAAAATTAGGGATTACGGGAATTAAGGAGTCAAACCCTTGATTTGATTTGGGTTTGGTGAGAGATAGATCGATCTCCATGGCGACAAGCTCCGATCTTGAAGTAGAATGGACAGTTTACTCGATCTTTTTCAGTTCCGAATATGGATGCTAGATGCTCCGCCATTGTTGTACTTTTGCAGCTGTGGCTAGGGTTAGGGTTTGGTGATTGATTTGGGGGAAAGTGATTGATAGAAGAAATTTCCTTTGTCTTGCAGATTATAAGCAGTTAGGCATGCATATTTTGTTAATGTGGTGTTTAAAAAACGCAGTTAGGCTTGCAGATTATAAGCAGTTAGGCTTGCAGATTTTAGGGTTTATTTGATTTTGGGGGAGAGATATTTGAGGAAGAAGGGGTAAGGTAGGTGAAGAGTGCAAAATTACTAAAATACCCTCATGTGTTTTACACGTGAGGGAAGGCTAACGGCAGTAATTAACTGACGTTGAAATTAGAGACGAAATGAGTAATTAGTTTGGAAACGAGGACGATCCATGCAACTTTTCAAAGTTAGGGACGAAATCCATAATTACATATAAACCTTAGGGACAAACGGTGTAATTTACTCTATTATTTAAAATGACATATTCAATTAATATATTTTGTTAATCTATACCGTTCATGCAATATATATATATATATATATATATATATATATATATATATATATATATATATATATATATATATATATATATATATATATATATATATATATATATATATATGGGTTGGTTCTTGTAAAACAAACTTTAAGGTAAAATAAGTAAAAAAAAATTAAAAAATAATTTATAACGTTAGATATTTTGGATTATGGTTCATTTTAACCATATCTCAAACTTTAAAAAACGAAGTTTTGTTGTACATCATAAAATTGGTAGTTTTATCGTTGTGCATCAAATTTGAATATTTACTGCACAAAAACAAAGAATTTGATGCACAGTCCATAAACGAGATATATTTTGATGCATATCAAAACTTGTTTTTTTAAAGTTTGTTATAATTGAATAAATAAACATAATACAAAATTACACATATAATAAATTATTTTTTCATATTTTTTTACTTATTTTACTTTAAGTTTTGGTTTATAAGAACCTCTCCCTATATATATATATATATATATATATATATATATATATATATATATATATATATATATATATATATATATTTATATATATATATATATATATTAAATTTCGAGGCCCCCAAATTTTTGGAGGACCTGGGCCGGTCGCCCATATCGCCGACCCTCAAAGACGGTCATGTCGGTTGCCTAGTTGCACCGGTCCCTGTTTAGAGTGTCTAGTGGATACTTTTCATAGTAGTGACAATAGCATAACAAAGAGATTTTGTCACTTTTTTCGTATTCCCCTCGAGTTTGAACACCTACAACAAATTAAAAATGGTAAGACAAGTATACATAATAACATCTCTAACAGTGTTATTAGAGTATACATAATAACATCTCTAACAGTGTTATTAGAGTGTCATCTAAAGATTCGAAGTTCGAATCGTAATAACAAAAAAAAGTATACCTTATTGTGGTTACAGTGGCTCACTCCGGACTACCAACAAAGCGGGTGGCCGCTCCGAAATTAGTCGGCTCGCAAAACGAGTCATACTTAGGTTAAAAAAAAGTTTTATTAGAGTTTTTATTTATAAAATATAATAGTGAATATGTTGTTATTACACATCTAAGTTTACATTCGAAAGAAATCCAAATTATGACATTTTGTTAGAAAATTTTCAAATCTATATAATTCTAATCATAAACATTAAACTAACTTTTCTAATGTTTCTCTATTTACTTGTTTTTATTTAGTCGTGTCTTTCTACAATATAATATTTTTTCTTATTACTAAACATCTATCGGATAGATTTTTAATAACTTGTCCATAATAAACAACGCACTTCCTGCATATTGGGTATCATCTCTCCCTTGAAAAATCTATCACCAATCAAACGTTTAATAACATAAAAACCATATGACGAGATATTTTTTGATGAGTTTCGCATGTAAACTTACGTGTGTAACAACTTTATATTCACCCCTCTTAATAAAAAGACATAGAATTTAACCGAATGCTATAAAAATAGAAATAAGAGTGTTACTAATTTATATCTGAAAAAATCGGTGTCAAAAACTTTTTTCTTATTCGCAAAAATTAATTTATTATTTTACATTAGTCACGTCAAATAATTACGTCTTTTTCTCAAGATAACCACGGTTCTTACAACGCGCTAAAAAAGTCCACGAAACCGAAAGCTCACTCGGCCCGGCTTGGTTGGATGTTAATAGTTGTCGTATTTAATACCATGACGGGCTAACCATTAAAAGTTCGTTGATGGGTAGCTGTATATATCCTTACTCCCTCTCTTTATTTATATCACCATTTCCATATCCATTTTTTCTCACACATTTTCTTGATCCAACAATGGCGGATTCAACAACACATTCTCTTCCAAACTTTCTATTATCTGTTAAACTAAAATACGTAAAATTGGGTTACCATGTCTTGATCTCACATTTCATGTACCTTTTATTAATCCCACTTCTCGCAATCGTTTCGGTTCATTTATCAACTCTTACATCTCAAGATCTTATCAATCTATGGGACCAATTACGTTTCAATTTGTTATCGGTTATTGTATGTTCGACGTTGATCGTTTTCTTGGCTACACTATATTTTATGAGTAGGCCTAAGAAGGTCTACTTACTAGATTTCGCGTGTTACAAACCAGATGATTCACATTTTGTAACACGCGAAATATTCATGGAGCATTCGGCTCTTTCAGGGTCGTTTAATGATGAGAATTTGTCGTTTCAAAAGAAAATACTTGAACGATCTGGATTGGGTCAGAAGACTTATTTTCCTAAAGCTGTGTTGCAAATACCGCCTAATCCGTGTATGGAAGAGGCGCGAAAAGAGGCTGAAATGGTTATGTTTGGTGCTATTGATGACTTGTTGGCGAAAACTGGGGTGAAAGCTAAGGATATTGGGATACTTATTGTGAATTGTAGCTTGTTTTGTCCTACACCTTCGCTTAGTTCGATGGTCGTTAATCGTTATAAGCTTCGAGGCAACATTTTGAGCTATAATCTTGGTGGAATGGGTTGCAGTGCTGGTTTGATCTCAATTGATCTTGCAAAACAACTTCTGCAGGTATTATTTTTGTTTTGTACTTTAAAACATACTTTCCGTTTTGTCTACTCCAATTCCTCAAATGTCTAACTTGGGTTCTCGGGGCATTTGATAAAATATAAAATTAATAAGTCAAACTTTTCTAAACAAATGCCCCGAAAACAAGTTAGACAAAAAAAGTTAAAAAATAGGATTTTCTTTTTTTTATATCTATCTATTAACGAACATCGTGTTAGGTGAAAATTTAAGTTTGAGTCGGGTTTACAATATATTTTACGACCGTTTCAGATCTAAACCCGGTACAACATCAAAGTATAGTATCAAATGATATTCAATAGTTATATTCTCAAAAAACAAATATGTATATATAAAAGTACTAGTATTATTTTGTTGGTCTTGTTTTGTACGTTGCACAAACCATATTTAACTTCATGTTGGATTTATTTCCTGAAATGTTTGAGAGTAAATATATGGCAATTATTTAATGTTTCAGCCTTTTTATGTAAAAAAATTTAGAGTTAATTATATAAATTGTCCCTATATATCCAAAATTATAGATTTCGTCCGTAAGTTTAAAAGTTGCATAAATTGTTCAAGTTTAGAAATTAATTACACTTTTCGTCCTAATTTCTAATTTGCACCCATATTGGGGCAAACCTTAGGGACCAAACCCTTAATTGAGAACAAATTTTAGGGACAAAATTCATATTTTGAGCAAATCTTATGGACGAAAAAAGGTAATTAGTTTCTAAAAATAGATTATTTATAACTTTTTAAACTTAGACGAAATCCGTACTTTAAGATAAACATTAAAGACGATTTTTATAATTATTGGTTATGAATTGTAATGTTCATGATTCACATGGGATGCATAGCTGTTTTTCAAGATTTGTGCATAATGTAATGGAATATTCCTCTTTTTCCAGAAAGCTTTTAAAAAATAGCCATGTGATGTCAAGTGTCTAGTGTAACATGTTTTTGGTTCGTGTGGTTATAGTAAAAATATATACGCTCTTTAATAGTTCGTAAGTGTACTCGCTCTCTTTGTAAGTATATTTCGAGTTTATTTTCGTCCTTGATCAAAAAACCCTTGTTTATGTTTGTACTTTTACTATAGCCGCAAGGATATTTTAGTCATTTTACTTTAATAAGGAAGGTAAATGAACTCGAAAGTTTATGGACGTTAAATAAACTTTCAAAATGTCAAGGACTACATGTTTATTTCTAGAATTAATTACCATAATAATCACCTATCACTTACACTTTACAAAAACAATCGTCTGATTCGCGACGAATTTCTCGCGACACTTTATCGTCGCGAGAAGTACATAAAACAAAATCAGACCAATAAAAATCAGACACGTCGTCGCGAAAATGAATATTGACGCGAGAAATGAATAGTGTCGCAACAACGTGTCGAATTTTTATTGGTCTGATTAAAATATGTATACTTTCGCGACGAAAAAAATGTCGCGATAAAAGCGTCGCGAATTAGGTGATTATTTTTGTAAATTGTAAGTGATAGATGATTATTTTAGTAATTTGCTCTTATTTTTATTATAACTACGAGGACGGAAAATGTAACTTACTCGAAGAAAATAAAAATAAGTAAAGTACTTATGGTTAAATGTTTTATGATGATGTATTGTCTAAATGTATGTTTTTTTTTTTGTTGGAAATAGGTGAACCCAAACTCGTATGCTTTGGTGGTTAGTATGGAAAACATAACATTGAATTGGTACTTTGGTAACAATCGGTCTATGCTCGTGTCGAATTGTCTTTTCCGTATGGGCGGGGCTGCAATTCTCTTGTCTAACCGGTCTTCTGATCGTCCACGTGCCAAATATCAACTCGTGCACACAGTTCGTACCCACAAGGGCGCTGACGACAAGTGTTACAGTTGTGTATTCCAAGAGGAAGACAACGAGAAAAAGATAGGCGTAGCACTTTCTAAAGATCTTATGGCTGTTGCTGGTGAAGCTTTGAAAACTAACATCACTACACTCGGGCCATTAGTACTTCCCATGTCCGAACAACTTTTATTTTTCGTGACATTGGTTGCAAGAAAAGTGTTTAAAATGAAAATTAAACCTTACATCCCGGACTTTAAACTTGCGTTTGAGCACTTTTGCATTCACGCGGGTGGAAGAGCAGTTCTAGACGAGTTAGAAAAGAATCTTGAATTATCAGAATGGCATATGGAGCCTTCACGAATGACTCTTTATAGATTTGGTAACACCTCAAGTAGCTCATTGTGGTACGAACTAGCGTACATGGAGGCTAAGGGGAGGATAAGGAAAGGAGACCGATCATGGCAAATTGCTTTTGGGTCGGGTTTTAAATGTAACAGTGCTGTTTGGAGAGCTCTCAGGACTATCGATCCAGCAAAGGAGAAAAATCCTTGGATGAGTGAGATCCACGAGTTTCCCGTTCATGTGCCCAAGATTTCCATAATCGGTTCGTAAGATGTAGTCCATTTTTTGTTATTTAACAAGAACAAGGGTTTGATGTGTTACAGTGTTGCTTTGTTATGTATGGAATTGTAAAACTAAATAATTTATACTTTAGTCTTGGTTAAAAAATTCTTATCCAAACAAGTTACACAAATCGTCTTTATAAGGTCGTTTCGTCGAGCCCAAAAATGAGACATGGGTAATTTTCCGTTACAAATATTATTAAAGAAACTAAACGGAGTTCTTAGCATGATCAATCATCGATCTAATTAACGGAAACTAACTGTAAAATTGAGTGTAGTCTTAGCAATATATTCAGAAGTAACCATTCGTTTGAAACGAAAAGAAAGTTCGTCTCTATAGATGTCGTCACAAATTTACTTTTTCAATTTCCTTTTGACTTTTCTTTTCCCACCGCTTCAAAAAACAAATCTCGCCAACTCTATTGAGATGATATTTCGTCTTAATAGATTTTTCAGACTTCCTTCCAACAAAAAATACTTCCCGGGTTTATCTATTGAGACGAAATGTCGTCTCAATATATATTTACCCAATATTTTATTTAGATAAATGTAATTTAAATATATAATTAAACTAAAAAAAATTATTAATTAGAAAATATGTATGGTTATTTTTCAGATATATCTATTGAAACGACATTTCGTCTCAATAGATATTTACCAACAATTTAATTTAAATAAATGTTATTTAAATAAATAATTAAACCAAAAAAACATTATTAATTATAAAATATGTATGGTTATTTTTTGGATATACCTATTGATATGACATTTCGTCTCAATAGATATTTACCTAACAATTTAATTTAAATAAATGTTATTTAAATATATAATTAAAATAAAATAGACATTATTAATTAGAAAATATGTATAGTTATTTTTTGGATATATATCTATTGAGACCACATTTCGTCTCAATACATATTTACTCAACATTTTAATTTAAATAAATGTTATTTAAATATATAAATAAAATAAAAAGACATTATTAATTAAAAAATTTTTTGCAAATAATTTAAGAAACTATGTTTTATTAAAATATAAAAAATAATTAACATTAATTGATTTATTATTATTAAAAACATAAAACTTATATTAATAAAAATATACATTAATAATAATAAAGATCTAATTTCATCAAATTAAAATTAAAAGAGAATTAATACATGATACATAGATATATACATACATACATACATACATACATACATACATATATACATACATACATACCTAGCTATATTCAAACCCGATTGCCAACGGTAATATTCAAACCGCCTGTTTATGCAAAACCCCGAACCGGTTTCGATTTCGGTTTTTTCCGAATTTTGATTTTGGCTTTTTCGACACGACTAGTGTTCAGGGTGTAGCTTTGTTTCAAACACATGGGGTATGTAGTGCAACAAAAATAAAAATACATAAGAAGTAAAAGAAGTAAATTAAATTCTAATATACAACAATTAAACTTAAAGTTATATCTAATTTGATTTATAATGTTAAATTTTGATTAGGTTAAACGGTTCTATCAACATACGTTTTGTATTATTTATGTTTCGACTTTATATATACATATATGTATAATTGTTCTAATTAATTTTATGGTAGTTAACGGTTGTACCCAACTTTATTAAAAGTGTTAAAGACGTTTTCTATATGATGTAGACAAACCTAAGATATTTTTTTGTCAAGTTGATAACACCAAAATTAATTATTGTTTACAAAAATTCAAACTAGCAAACATGAAATAGGTACTTTTTCAACATTTTTTGTATGTTGTAGTACTGTTTAGGATAAGCAAGCTTTTGATATAAAGAGTTGAAATAGGTTTTTATTAGACGAACACATTATATTGGATGTTGAATATTCATTATTAATAGGTGAATCATATCACATGTGACATATTCAAACAAGACGGAACTATATTAACTCGAGCGGGTTCAATCGAACCTGCTGATTTGAATATTTGAAATTTTTTTGTATAAATCTAGCTTTAGTTAGTATATGGATTCTTTTTATTTGCATACCAATATAACTAAAATCTAATAATAAACTCATTCGAAAAATTTTCTAGTTCCACGCTGCGTCCAAATACAATCAAACAATAGGACAAAACATTTCATAGGGTTTAACTTCCACAATCTTTCCAAATTTATTTCATAGTATAAATCTAAGGGATAACTGTTAGTATAAATCATTAAATAAAGTAATCACTGGGATGTTGTTCCAACGGTATTCACCTTCGTAAAATTCATGGATCAACTAGTGAGATTTCTGGATAAGGTCATGGGTTCGAGTCTCGACTCGTCCCCTCTAGTTGGTGTCCCACTAAGTCATGGGAATTGTCCGGAGTCATAATTGTAGGATGGACAATGTCCGACATAAAAAACACACGAGATCAGGGTGTTTCCTTCAATTTACATATTTTCTGAATTAAATTAAGTAAAACAGTAAAAATGAATTTAATTAGCACACATTAGTCTTCTATTTAAACATGAATCAAATATTTTTTACTTTTCTTTTAAGTGAAAGTTTTTACTACATAATTAATGTTTTTAACATATTTTGAGGACATAAAGTTAGAAAAGTCTTTATAATTAGGGGAAGTGAATATGAGCCTGTTACACATGTAAGCTTACATGCGAAACTCATTAAAAACTATGTCGTTTTGTGGTTTAAATGCTTTTCAACGCTTGATTTGTCCTATATTCATCAAGGAAGAGGTGATCCCCGAAATGCAGGGGGTAATTGTTTATTATGAAGAAGTTATAAAAAGTGACTTCGATAGATGCCCAGTGATGACAAAAAAACTTATATTTTTGAAAGACACGATTAATAAAGAAAAAGATGTGAATAGATAAAAATTTGTAAAGTTAGTTTAATAAATATGATTAAAATTATAGAGATTTGAAAATTTTTTTACAAAACAACATATTTTTTGATGAGTTTTGCATGTAAGGTTACATGTGTAACAGACCCATATTCACTTTTCCCTTATATTTATACCAATTAACACATCTTTCTATAACTATATCAATTTACTTTTATTACTGCAATGTAATTTTATACAACTTTATAAATGAGATAAAATTGTAAAGTTGATTACCAGTTTCAATAAACATTTATTTTGAAACCATTTGAAATAATAATAATATAAACATTAAATTAAAAACGTAAGGAGTACTACTTTAAAAAAACATTTGACACGAAAGGGTTGCTGTTACAAAAATTGAGTACAATAAAGAAGATTTATCGATTGAAGTTGTTTGGTGAATTACACATAAAAGTCGACATCTTCTTATGCCCTAGTTGCAACTTATATATGTTCAATAATCCCATCACTTCGATCATAAAAAAAAAGAGTTAATTAAATAAATCGTGTTTATCCAAAATTGTGGATTTCTAATTTGCACCCGTAATTGGGACAAACCTTAGGAACAAATCCGTAATTGAGGACAGACCTTATGGACCAAATCCGTAATTTGAGCAAATATTAGGCACGAAAAAGGTAATTAGTTTCTAAAAGTGGATAATTTATGCAATTTTTAAATTTAAGGACGAAATTCGTAATTTAAGATAAACCTTAGTGACAATATATGTAATTAGCTTTATAATCATGGTTAACTGGTTATAGTTTATAAAATAGCGTTGGAGTGCGAAAAATTTCATGCGAGACATAGGAAAGGAAATGTTAATGAAATTTCAGTTTTTTAAAAACATTTATAAGGGCAAAAAAATTCAAAAACATTTGTAATGTTTAAGTAAGTGATGATAATTTACCAATCACTTCTAAAAAGAAAGAGTTCACTTGCAAAAAAAATATTTAGTTATAACAGTAAACTATACAAAGTATAAATCGGTAAATTATGTAAATTATGAACCGTCCCTATGAACCTGTGGTTTTACCTTAAATCGCAAATATCGCCCCTAATTTTAAAAAATTACGTCATATTACCATCTGGAAAAACTAATATGTTTTTTGTTTATATATTTTGACAGACATTCATTTTAAAAAGAAATAATTAATTAGTTAAGTGCGAGTTTGAACAAATATCCAAATAATCAAAAAATGTCGATAATTTTCTTAATAAAAAAGTGACAGTAATATTTTTTAACTTAAAGACAAAACCCGTAATCTAATATTAAATAGACAATTTATGTAATTTACTCAAGTTTTGAAACGACTTGAAACTAACATGATTTGGCTTTCATAATATGATTTGGCATTAGAGCGGCTCTTAAATACCTTGTTTGATTATTAATAAAGATATATATGAATTTCTTTCGTATAATAAATATTGGCTTGGATTTTTTTCTCGTTATGTATTTATCGCAAAAGACACATGTCGTTTCTCTTGTTTTGAATCCTTGACCATTTAAACTTTTTCTCGTACCATGTCATGTGGCTTTAACACGAAAATGTATATGTTTAAGTTAACAAGTACCGTATAGTGCATCGTTATGAACAGAAATAGAGCATATGGTTTCAACCTAACACACGTTCCTTTGTTTAGCTATAACAACTCTACCACATGTCCCGATTTGAAACGAAAAAAAAAGTTAGTAAGCATCAAATATCATGTTATAAAAAAAGTTGTGATTTGATTATTATCCTTTCGGTTTGTCAAAAATAATAGGTTTTGTCACTTAAGTTTAGAAATTACACTTAATGTTTTTTATATCAAAACATGTAAATACATATTGTCATTTAGGTCGATATCGTTAAAATATTTCTTTTTCAAGACACAAAAGTTAATGCAATTTTTTAACGCTATCCACATAAGGGACGAACGATATTACAGATTTTTTTACAAAGGACGTTGAATGTTATCTCGATAATCTATTGCCTACATGTTTCGTTTTTTAAGTTTCAGTTAACCATCCATTACCAAAATTGTAAACCACAACCAAAAATTGAAACTTTCCCTAGTTTGGTTACTGACGGTTAGGTTAACCTAAAATTAAAACTATAGTTAATTACATAAATCGTCCAATGGTTTATCCAAAATTATTGATTTCGTTCCTAAGTTTAAAAAGTTGCATAAATTGTTCAAGTTTAGAAATTAATTACCTTTTCGTCCCTAATTTCTAATTTGCACCCGTAATTGGGGCAAACCTTAGGGACCAAATCCGTAATTGAGGACAAACCTTAGGGACGAAATCCGTAATTGGAGCAAATCTTGGGGACAAAAAGATAATTAGTTTCTAAAAGTGGATGATTTATGCAACTTTTTATTCTTAGAGACAAAATCCGTAATTTAAGATAAACTTTAGGGACGATTTATGTAATTAACTATTAAAACTATTAAAAGGGTTCGGTTAATCTAAAATTCGAAACTATATTTTGGATTCTTTCCTAGCTCAAAGAAAAAGGTAATAATGGAGCACCAAGACAGGTCGTTTTAATATAATTTTATCAAGTTAATCATTTAAGTTTATAGAACGTTATTGTGTCTTGTACGAAAAAATAATCGGTTTTGTCCTCTAAATGTTAAAAAATTTGAACGTAAAACAACGGTTAACTAGATTTTTCCAGTCTAGTTAACCATCCATGAACACTCGTACTTTTAATTTACATTTTGCAAACTCGAAAAAAATGATAGCAAACTTGCATCCGGGGAAATTCACTTTAAACCCATACTTTCCCATGGTTAACTAATATGAACATGAAAGTAAGACGTTTCGTCATTCTTATAAAAGACATGGGTTCAACCTCCCTAAGTAAACATATTGGGATGGTCAAGAAAAAGTTTGGAAACAACTACGGCAATACCGGTCAGGCGAGTTCGCTCTCCCCAGGTAGCATGAACTTAGATCCTTCTCCGTTTACACATTATGAATGATGAAATTTTAAACAAAAGTTTCTTATTTCACCCGCAAAAAAACAAAACATCCTTCTGACTGAATAACCAAAACCAAGTCATCAAATAACATAATCCATACAAATAAGCTACACCACTGCGCAAGTCACGGTATGTAAAGGAATTCCAAAAGGCCAAGATAACGAAACACAATACAATATTTGAGGCTGTTGGCATCAGTATTTTTATGGCACGTTCATAACTTGAATCGATTGCAACATGTCGGATACTGCAATAACAAGGTCACCAGATTTGATCATACCTCGGGCTTTGAGTAGTGTGAAAGTTTTGTTAAGGTTGCTTTCCATGTCATCTGAGAAACCCAAGCGAAATGGTATTAGACCCCATTGTAGATTTAGACGCCTTCTAACGGAAGTGTCGGTTGTGAAAGCGAAAATGGGGCAGTCAGGACGGCTTCGCGACAAGAGAGATGCCATGTGTCCATCTTTTGTGTACACAAAGAGAGCATCAACCTCTAAATTGTTAGCTGCAAAATCACGAAATTATACAAATTAATAAAAAAAATGCTCTTTCAAGTGACCTTTCAAAACGAAAGAGTGTGAAATGATCAAGAGTTTTCTCACCCATTTTGGCAGCGGAATTGCAGATTTCTTCAGAAATACTATCAGAGAAAGAAGAAGCGATATCAGGGAGATCCATAACTTCACGTCGTTTCTCGTCTCTCCACCACTTTTCGATTCTTAAACTAACGCTTCTCAAGACGGTCAAAGCCTTGTCAGGGAACTGACCCATTGCTGACTCACCAGACAGCATAAGAGCATCCGCTCGTTGTCTCACTGCTTCGGAAACATCAGCCACTTCAGCTCTGGTTGGTGTAGGGTACTCTATCATAGACTCGAGCAGCTGAGAAGCAACGATTACTGGTTTGTTTAGCTGTCTGCACGCTTCCACAATCTTTTGTTGAGCCAATGGAACCTGTTCTAACGGGATTTGTGCACCCAGATCTCCTCTGGCTACCATGGCTCCATCCGAAGCTTGAATTATCTCCTCAAGGTTTTTCAACGAGTCAATGCTCTCGATCTTTGCAAGTACTGCTATGTCCCTGCATAAGTCGGCTCGAAATGAGATCAAAGGCTCTACTGCTCATCTACATCATCTTTTCACTTTTTAGTTTTATTATAAAAATCATTGCTGCAAATCGATTTCGATAAATGTGGTACTTTTACAAATAAACCCCAAAGCAATGAATCATTTATCATTTTGTTTGATTCATAATGGGTCAACTGGGTTAAGCTAAAAGGTTTAAGTAAAACGTAAAAGGTCATATGTTCAAGCTCAAACGGGTTAAAAGCCATCAAAAATGTATTCAAATACATAAAACCGTATGGATCGCTATTAAATTGGATAGAAAAGCTTAAACATGACCATTTTCTTACCCATCACGAGAGCGAGCCTTGATGTAACTTTTAAGATGATTAATCACTTCTGCTGACTTGACAAATGATACTGCAATAAAGTCAACACCCTCTGCAATCCCGAAATCGATATCCAACCAATCCTACAGCCACAAAGAATTCAATGCGTATTAACTTTTTGGTGATCAGCAAACAACAAGATCGCATTTCAAATCTTAGTAAACTAAAATGAATCAAACAAAGAAGTGAAGGTCGTCAAGACACCAAAGATATTTACAGTCAAATAGTTCGTTTCCCGACTCTTCTCTCATTCTCTTATCGAAACCAAATGAACAGGATAATTATACTTAAAATTCCAAAATGAGAATCCATAATAAAAAAATAAAAAAAATTATTAACCCCCCTGGTTGAGCCATATATTCCAAAACGTCACAAAAAATTGATATCATATTGATGGAATATGATATGTTTAACTTTCAACAGGTCGAGTTTCATTAGAAAAATTGTAGAATATTATAGAAACACCAACCTTTGAGGAAATAGTTGGAAGCATGGCGTTACGTTCACGAACTAAGCTTCCATCACGCCAAAAGGTCAGGTTAGCTCGAGGTAACAAAAGTCCAGGATCAGTACACAAGCACTTAACATCTGGACCAATCTTTTCAAGCACCTCAAACCTCACCATTCCACCATCAACAAGGAGTTCATCTCCCACTTTCACATCTGGCGTAAAAAACACATGTAAATCAATTACAAGTTCTAAAGATATTATTAGCTTTACACAATTTGAAAAAAAATAAACGTCCTAACCTTCTGCAAACCCATCGTAGTTCACAGTAATGCAACGCTCAGGGCGAGGAGTATCATAAGCTCGAACACTAAAAGTCCATACTTCTCCATCCTGCAACAAATAATATATTATAAAAACAAGAAAAGGTGATTATTATAACTTCAGTACATTCAAACACCATCTTCTGCAGCACATTTTTATAAACATTTGACCAACTAAGCAGGACCTATAAAAGCGGAAGACATAATCTATGCTTCCTAAACACTTATATACGAGACAAAGTTTCTCTATTGATGACATAAGCTATACTTCCCAGCACTTATATACCCTGTTCGTCGCATTATATAGGTGGAGAAAGAAACGAAGAACACCTCAAATGGCAAATTTGGTCTTTTACCCTTGTTAAGTGGCAAATAAAAGACTTTCATTAGTTTAGTGGAAAATATACCCTTCTGATATGTTTTGGATGGTAAATTTACCCTTTCAACCGTAATTTAAACATTATTCTACAATTGTTCATTTCAATGTTAAAATAAATCCACTTTTCACTTTTATAACTACATTTCTGAAAACGCCTTGTTATTGCCTTCTCTTTTAAAATATGAACACAACTTTTTTCGAGTAAGAGAAAGTTGAAAACAATAAAAATGAGTTTTCAGAAATGGCGTTACAAAAGTGAAAACGGGATACCCTGGTTATACGTTTTCAATTTGACCTCATATTCTATTTTTTAATTTTTTTTCAAGATATTTCTACCAAACATCACCAATGTGGCCTAGTGGTAACGCCTAACGAGGATACCCTGGTTAGACCGTGTACATCTGAGTCAAAAAGATTCTCCTTCCCGAGTAACCTGAACAAGTAAAACCTCGTCCATTTACCCGTTGTAGTCTACTTTTCTACCACAAAACTTACTCAATCTCTTTACTAAATACATCAACTAAGTATTAACAACAAATAAACACACATTCGGGATTGATATACCTCGGCTTTAGCAGAGGAAGCACCACCAAGATCCCCCATATGAATCTCACTCCCTTCGGTATCCATCATAATCGCAACCGCATACCCTTTCTCCTCATTCAATCTCCTAACTTTCTCAATGACACTCTTATGCCACTCTCTAGTTCCATGACACATATTAATCCTAGCTACATTCATCCCACCACTAGCCAACCCTTCCAGCTCCTCAAACCCACACGTAGCCGGCCCGATCGTACACACTAGCTTCGTCCTACGCGTACTCCTAAACCCATTTTCCTTCATTTCAGCTTCAGTTACAGCATCTACTTCTATGGAACTCATAGTAGTAGTACCATTAGTCCCAGTCGTGGAGTATAACTCCGCGACTGGGACTGGGGAAAAACCCGCGCCTTGTCCGTTCTCGGCCGAGACGGACAGAGCCGGTTTTTTGAGGGGTTTGGGGTATGATAAGAAACGAAGGGGGGTTTTGAAAATGGGTTTGGAGAATGAGGGGGGGAAATCTGGAGATGGGGTTGATGATATGGAAAGATTTAAGGATTGTGCCATTGGGTTTGAGCAAATTGGGGGATTTGTGAAATGGGTAATCAGAATTTGGTGAATATATACACAAGGGGAAAGAGGGTGGCGGAGACAACGAGGGAGGGGGAGGACTTGGGTATTGTCGACAGACACACAAGTAGGAAAGTGTTGGTGACTTAACAAATGAGAATTGTGTTTGTTTCGGCTTATGAAACGGTGATATGAGCTTATTAAGTTGAGCTTATAATTTTATTAAAATATACATAAGCTTGTAAGTTCGTTACATAAGTCGAAACAAACATCCCTTAGTGTTGAGAACTTTGGATTTGTTGATGGTTTATCTAACGTATTAGACTTGTTAATTACATGGGCTTATCATCTATGTTGTTGACGAGATCCAAGTTACATGCAACATAGGTAAAAACCAATTTAAAAAATTGCATTTTCAGTTTGACAACCGTTACTCTCACCGTCCCTAGTCTTATATGCATTTAGCTCATTTCTGACTCTTGTTAAAAACTTTTGTTTGCAAAATACTTATTACTATGTTGAGTGAATTCTGAATTTTAGATAAGTGTACTATTACATGTGATGATCTTTTATTATGCTTTAGGTGTACGAGTAGGTAGAACCCGCTAGTTGAGCTTCTAATCGACTTATCGAATAATTTCGTGCTTATGTTATTAGCTTATGTTTATATGAGAAACTTTTTAGATTAATTAAGAGTTCTCGTGTCCAATACTATTACATGATTATACCTAAATCATAGTCCCGAGTTACGTTTATCGTATGGTCTACGCTTTCGAGAATCGTCCTTGTACACGGAAATCACATTTTTACATATGGGTGACTGCGCCGCAGTTGTTCTCTGTTGCGCTGCATCGTGTGCCCAGTTCAGACTTTCTATCTCGTTTAGTGTTTGTGTCGGGTTTTAGTCCATGGGCTCCTTCTAGTGGTTTGTCAAATGAATCCCAAACACCCCAAAAGCCTTTTTAACCCTAAAACACACATATATATTCATCCTAACCAAAACCCTAATCCTCCTTTTGTTAATTTCCCGAACCGTCAACCCCCCCCCCCCTTCTCCCATTGGCAGCCTCCATTCAATCTTCTTCTGAAGTCCAGCATTGATCATCATCATCATTCATCCAATCATCAGCCATAGTGTGTAGGTAAATGGTTGTTTCAATTTGTTGTTCATTTCTTTTATATCTTAACCGAGTCAATCTTTCAATCTTTATACATATGTGTATTCTAATCTTGAGTTTGTGAGTTCATTGCCCATCTTTTTACTGATTTACCTGCTTTAAACTAATCGGGGGAAAGTAAAGTTCAACCAAACACTTATTTGAGAAAACGGATTTATTTCTACACCTAAAATTAATGGAAACTTTTTACATTCGGAACTTACCATAAATGGATATTTCTATTTATGAAAACTTGCTATTTTGGAAACTTCATATTTATGGAAATTTACTATATTTGGAAACTTACTACTTTTGGAAACTTACTATAAATAGATATTCCTATTTATAGAAACTTGTTATTTTTGGAAATTTTCTATTTATGGAAACTTACTATATTTGAAAATCATAAAACATGTAACAAACATAATGCATCTTTTTAAAACTTATACGAGATATGGGTTGGGGTTAATTTCAGTAGTAATTACATATTGTCAAGCTAACTTAGTAATGTCGAGGCGTACTAAGGGTAGCGTTCGGACCTGACATAGCCGATGTGTGTCATACTGACTTGACGTTGGGCGAGGCGCTTCAACGGCAGGATTCAAATTCGATATTGTCGACGGGCGTATCACTTATAGGGCACTGCTGATGCATGTCACTATCTCGATTGGATATGATTATTGTTTCGATATTGTCGCGGCGTATCAATGATAGGACACTGTCGATGCGTGTCAATTTCCGTATGGATGCGATTTGATTATTTTGTTACTACTTATGAATTAGTTACACATATTTACATACACTACTATTGTGATTGAGTTGGACTGTTTATTACATTTTTACTCACTACTCGATCAACTCGCTCAACCTTTGTGTTGACTTTTAAGCTTTACTTTCTAGGTAATGATCAGACATAGGATTTAGTTGTGATTGGACTCTTAAAAGACTTGGACTTGCATTTGCATCGTGGCTTTTGATTAAACATTTTGTTCTTCTATTATTTCGGGCTTGCATGCCTAAGTACTTCGTTTTCATTATTGGATTATTTGGATAATTTTCATGTAATGATTGACGTAACTGTGTACCAATGGGTTTTACCTTGGACATGGCGACCTCATGACATACTATTTTTATATATTATATAGATTGTCTTTATTTGCTACTTTGTTATGACGATCGTCAATCGACCACATCCTGCGTTTTCACCACTGACGAGATATGACATTGAGTTCTTGAGAAAATTAATATAAACATAAAAAACCTTTATATTTACATATTACACCATTATTTTTACCTAACAATATCTAATTTTATGTGCAACTTGCAGCACCTAAGATTTTCCATATATGCATGTATATGCATATGATATAATATTAATTAAACAATTAATTAAACTTAAATCTTTTATTTAAAATAAAAAATACATTTAATATGTGTTCACATAACAATTTTTCACAATAGATGAATTTTTCATTTATAAATATTAACACCAAAAGTGTAATTTGATGAAAGCATAATAACTACTTAAAACTCTCTAAAGAAAGAGCAAAGGTGATTTAAAGATTAAATTACATAAAGTTTATTTAAAATTATGGATTTTTTTTGTAAGGACAATCGTACACGCCTTTAAATCCGTAGGGGCGTTGTTTTGAATTACATATGTATATATAAGTTAAAACGTGATTTTTCAAACATATAACTATTATAGTACTACATAAACTTTATATACATCAATTATTGCAACTTGTCTTAAAAAAACAGATAAATCAATTGAATCTCCAATTTTACTTTTTGCACATGATCTTCAAATTATCGGGTCTAGCCCTGTGTAGTGGAAACAATATTCAAATAAAAAGTTTTTTACAAAAACTGAATTTTTTATTAATTATACATATAGGGACGAAAAATATAATTTGATCAAAGTATAATAAGTTAATAATCATTTATGCAATTAACTCTTTAAGAATAAATTACATAAACCGTTATCTAAATTACGAATTTCTTTTGTAAGTTTACCAAATTAATAACTCGTTCACGAAACTAATTATATTTTTCATCTATAAATTGAATCTTTTAACTGGCATCCACTTTTAAGGACGAAAAACATAATTGGTTTCTCTAAGTATACATAAGGTGTAATTATTAAAATTTAGTGACAAAATTCGTGTGTGAGTCTTTAGTAATGATTGTTGTAACTTACTCAACTTTAAATTAAAGCGTAAATTGCAAAAATTGTCCATACGATTTGATGAAACTGCAGACGTTAGGGGTGTCGATTAGGTCGGGTTAGCGGGTTTTGGGTTATTTGGATTGGGTTATTTGGGTTTTGAGTTGTGAGAAAAATACTCATATCCATACCCGAATAACAATATGGGTTAAACAGGTTTGGGTTATTCGAATTTGGGTTATCCAGGTTTGACCATTTTAACCCATTTTACCCGATTAACAGCAAATATGGTTTACAACTAATTGGATTTTTAACTAAGATAGTATACTTAGTTAAAGTTTTCATATTAATGAAATTGATCAAACTTACAACGTATAAAATATGTTCAACTTAGTTTTTGCCATTTTATAACCATTTCATCTTACACAAACCAAAATGGAAACAAATATTTATCTTTGTATAACTTTTTGTAAGTTTTTATCTTTTATGAAAATAAAAACAAACTAATAATAAGAGGCAACCAATAATAATTTCATTAAGCATAACTAATAAAATTGGACATAAGTTATTAATACCTATATAGGAGTTAACTTAATTGGGTTATATGGGTTATACGGGTTACCCAAATGAAATAAATAGACCCGTACCTATACGGTACCTATATAAGTTTCGGGTTATTCGGTTTGACCCGTTTAACCCATTTAACCCGAACTTTTTTTGGGTCGAATAGATTATTCGGATTCGAGTATAAACGACACACCCCTAGCAGACGCAGTCCCTAACACAATATGTGAAAATAAGGGTTTGTTAATCTTTACACGGAATTAGTAGTCAATCAAAGTATTTGTGATTGTTAAAACGCGCACACAACTTTTGAACACATTTATTTACCGCGCTCAATAAGTTAATATCATTTCATTTATCCGAATAGAAAACAGTCACTTTATGTTACCGCAACATGATCTCCAATAAGACTATTTCCAAAAAAACAATTTCCTAAAAAGACAAGAAATCGAAAACAAGAAGAATTTGTCATTTCTGCACAAGAACCTCTGTCTAATTCTATATGTATCATGATTGTCCAATGACACCTCTATTACGCCAAATCTCCAACAAGAATCGTTAAAGAATGTTGTTACATTATGCAGCATCTGCATTCTGACTTATCTCGAGGTCCTTCAAACCATCTATCCCATACTGGATTTGTTGGTCCATTTGTTCTGCCAAAACAAACATTACACACCAAATTTATTTAACGCATTTTGGGATCAATTATAATAACTTTTCTTAAAAAAGATTATATTACGTTGGAAGTAGCGGCTCCGGCCTGGTTTCGACATCATTCATAATTCTAGTAAACATAAAGAAAAAGGATGTTAGCACATTTAAAAAACGCGGTTAATTTGGTTCATATACTATTCACACTTACTCCTGGCAAACACTCGAAGCTGTTTCCGTATTATCAAGCTGTTCTAGCTCTTTCTGCATAACAGCAAAGGGAGTAAACATTATTCAAGATAAGCCAAATTACACGTCATATGCATTCATGATGTACGGGTGAACCTACATGGAAATCATGTTATTCATACCTAATCGACTCTAATGTTCAATCAAGTTATTATACATACCTTACACGTCTGTATTTAATTTTTCGCTTTTTTTCCTTTTTCTATCCTCAATTCGAATAATGCTACCTCAACAACAATCTGTTACAACTATCCTTTTTTCCACATACACGAATCCTTATACTGCTGTTAATTTATGAAGTTTAAGGGATCCATTCGTTTACAAATATAACAAAAACAAACAAATATTTGAATGTCTGAACTCCGAACCATCAAAATTTCTATATTACAAACTAATTATGTATTTTAACTGAACCAGCTACGTTGGACAGAAGAGTGGAATCGTGTATATTTAAAAAAAAACCGTAACACCACACCTTTAATTCACAATATGTCCGTTTTTGCATAATGTAGCGTTTTATTTAGCAAAAAATGACTGTCTGAACCATCAAATTGCTCTCTTGCAGCGAAATCGTGTATTCATTACAACCAACTACGCCAGACAAAAGTGTGGACGACGACGACAACGTATATCAACAGAAAAAATCATAACATTTTTCACGCTTTTCATTCACAAAATGTTCATTTCATTCTGTCATAATGCAGTGTTTCTTTTGGTAGCAATGCACTTTCTATTATTTCTAAATCGGTTACTCAACTTTAAAATTCAATACTAAACCCTTCCAATATCCGAAAACCGTTATCAAGGACCATCATAACTTTCAAAAACTGTTACGATAACAACTCTAGAAACAAGTTTCCAAAATAATGTGATTTGGTAAAAAAATTCACAAAAGGGAGTAAAATTATTTCCTAAAGTAAAAAACCTAAGCTCAAAGAGTAGTTGGTTTTAAGTTATTTTCGGCTTATGAAGTTATTTGCATATTATGACTTAAAAACGGATAATAAGCTCATAAGGCACAAAATAATCAGGAAAAATATGGGCTTAAGCAAATAAGCTCAAGCCCAAAAATAACCTGGGGGGTGTTTGTTTCAGCTTATATAAGGTGACTTATGAACTTATGTAAATTTTGATAAGCTCATAAGAGCCGAAACACTAACAATTCCACATAATTCTTACATATGAAATCTTTGATTCAGTTCAAGATGATAACTTTTTGATAAAATTGCAAAGAAAAAACAAAACCCACAAAAACCCATATAACAAAATCAGTAAAATACTAAAAAAATATATAAATTTCTTACAAAAATCAACAAAAAAAAAAAAAAAAAACCTGTAAAGAAAGAGTTTCTTGGTCAAGTCTTTTCAATGCAGCAGAAATCCTATGTTTCCCTCTTGTATCCACTGGTTTTCCTTGCTCTAATTCTCCTGATTGCATTTTGTGTGTTTTTTTGTGATTATGTAATTATAAAATGACAAATTATCCAAACCCTAAAGAATTGTTGAATGTAAAATCAAGAAAATAACGAGTATTTGGTGGAATGATTTAGGTGTGATTGTGTCAAGACTAAAAGAAGAAAGACTTTTGGTTGGTTTTTTGAGAAAAGAGTTTGGTGTGAATTGTTTGTTTTTTTTTTTTTTTTTTTTTTTTTTTTTTCCGACCGAGATACATTGAATCGAGCGGGTTTAATCGAACTTGCTAAATTGAAAATGTTTTAAAATTTTAATGAATTTTTAATATAAGTTTAGTCTTATTTATATATAAAGTCGTTCGTTTTACATATAAATATAACTAAATTCTAATCTTCAGCTCAGTCGAAAAGTTTTCTAACTCCATCACTGACGACAATATATGAAAAAGCTTTTTTGGGATTGTTATTGTTGGTCTTATGTTTACATTTGGTATTTGAGGCTTTTTTCGATTTATCGTGTAGTTATGAATCATAAGTTTATAGATTATAAAATAAGTCGGAAAAAATAGAGTTAAACTTATAAAATCAAAATAAAGCTAAAATAAACATCTATTAGAGTAAATCACATAAGGTTTCAATTTTCTAAAGTAAACATATTTTGACGATTATGAGAAAGGTTTGGAAGCGCATTATGATATAATCTCGATCATGTTATATACATCTTATTTATAGACTCGCCATTTGTAAAATTTATTTAACTTTGTACATCGAATGGAGAAATGGTTTCCTAAAATTTATTTTGTCCCTAAACTTTAATAACTAAAGTATTTGTCTCAATAGTTTCTTTTTCACCATAAATTTATTTTGTTTTAATATGACATGTTTTTATTTATGTCAAAATCAAACCACCAACATCAACGGTTCATTATCAAACCTCTTGATTAGGGGTGTTCACTATTTAGATATAACCGAATTGTCCAATTGATTAGGGGTGTTCATATATCTTATTATATAGCATAATTACCTAATTATTTTGCATATACTTTTCTACTATCTATCGTTGTTTATTTCCTATATTTTTCATCTAAAACATATCCTTACTAATTTTCTCACTTATATGTTATAATCTACACGTAATAACCTCAACTTTTATTTCCATTTACCAAATCTTTCCAATCCATTTGAATCGGAAACATACATACCCTTCTCATTAGGGCTAAACTAAATTCATTGTCAATACTACAATTGTTTAAATTGTACGTACATTTCATTGTCATTATTGACATGTATATTTAGATAACAAGGAAAACCGAAATATAAAACCGATCCAACTGAATTGTAATTTGGTTCGGATCGATTCGGATTTTAAGTTAATTTAGATGGTTCATATCTATATTTTAAAAACCGAAATCCAATTGAATTCACTTAATTGGATCGGATTAAACCGATCCATCCAAACCAACATCCCTACTCTTGACCATCCATAACTAGATGGTTAAGCAGTCGAAGATCTTGGACCTTTTAAGCTTAAGATACCGCTCACTATATATTAGTATTGTGGATTTTAATATTTCATTATTTATGTATTTATTTCTCTTATTTTAGAACTTAGCATTTTATTAAATTTGAGAAACAAATTAAATTATATGTCCGGGCTTTGAGTATGTTCATCTTACGTTTCCATACTTTTCTTTGAACGCATTCTTAAAATTAAATCCGAATGTGGAAGGGATGTGAATTGCGAACTAAAGTCTCAGGTAAAAAACACCAACATGCTCTATTTTGTTTGTCACAAAACACAAAAGCTAGGGAAATTGTCGAATGCCAAAGGAGTCGAGTTGCTTTTTATCATATACATCGTCAGACGAGATGTTAAATATACATAGCGTAAAGTTGACATTAACTAGTGAACGCATTTTGTATTTATGTTATAGACTCAATCGACTCTTTATGAGCACAAGAATGATGAGTTAGACTTGTACGGATATACTTCTCGTAACTATCTTAAAAGGTAGCTATGTGTACATTATAGACTTGCTTAGCCAAGTCTCTCTTTGCATGCTTTACAAGTGTCAAGTAATATTCATATTTATGATGCATCTTATCCACTATAAACCTTCTATCCATATCACCATTTTTGTTTCACTCATGACTCAAAACATGTCCACAATTTCATCAAATCTAATAAGAAAATACACTCTCATGCCAACATTTTATTCACTCACTAAAACACACAAATCCACCACCTTTTTTCCACAAATCTCAACCATAAAACAATCAATAAATCCATACAAAATGATCTCTTTAAAAACCCCTCTGGAGTTCCCTCCAGGGCCATCTCCGGAAGAGTTTCCAAGGACGCCTAACGTCCCGGATTTTGATCCACCAGATCTTGCCCCAGAGTTTCCGGGTCCGTCTATACCGGACCCGGAAATTCAACCACCGGTCCCAGAGTTTCCGGGTCCGCCTATACCGGACCCGGAAATTCAACCACCGGGACCAGATATGCCGGTGCCACCAAATACTCCCGGTGGTCCTGAGATTGTTCCTTCGACAACACCACCCGAATGGATGCCTCCGTCGTCGTCAATGGATATTCCGTTACCGTTTGCTTGATAAAACACTTTCTTTGATGTATGATGACTGTATTTTCGTGACCATTTTCGAACTCTTTTTTTAATTGTTGTATTTTAAACTCAACTAGGTATTGTTAGTTTTCTATTTAAGCAGACTTTGTAATTTTAATATAGTCTTGAACGTAGTTTTCTAATATGGTTTTAAAACGTTTGTATGATAACATTTTCCTAGTTTCGTATGATTTTTTAGCATGATACTAAAGTCGGTCTTTTGACTTCGATTCCTCGGATTAAGTTTGATTAGAAGAAGTCTTGGGTTTAAATATATAGGGAATCCGGGGCTGACCGGTCCGATATATGTGCAGGGTGTGATAGACAGCGACTTATTTTGACCGGTCCGATATATGTGCAGGGTGTGATAGACAGCGACTTATTTTTTTAAATACATATGTAAATCTGCTTAACATAACAAATAATATAAATAAAATAAATGTATTTAGTTGACATTTTATTGAAAAAGTATTTATAACGTAAAAGAAAGTGGTTAATTAGGAGGCTTTTTCAAATTTCGCACATGGCTTACATATTCTCCGGGCCATTCTTGTCCGGAGGAGGAAAAACATTTTCCGTTTACCTTTGCAAATCTAGCACATTGTTGTCCTTGAAGATCCGGTCATCACACCAACTAACGTATGAAGTAAAGTAATCTAAATGTAAAACAAATCGAGGTTAGATAACAAAAAAAATGTAACTTATAACTTAGTAAAAATTAGTCGATTTTGAAAAAACATGAACAAAGGAATAAAGAACCGATTCCTTGATCAATAAATACCATTACACACTTGATTCGGTAAGTTGACATGTAATGTTGATGAAATACAGGGCAAATCTCCCTTGGCAGTTAGACGTTAATGAAATGTTAACTGCTGAGAGAGTAATTGCCCGGTACTGCATCCCTACACTTGAAATAATATTCAAAGGATCGAGATAATAAAAATTGTTATTCCTCTAAAATTGTTATATAGGGCACCAAGAAACAAAAATGTTCTCTTTGTATATGGCATATCCTAAGCACATCCCCAGTCTGTTTTGCTGAAAAATTTCACGGTATCATATCAAAATATTATCTCGAATGTACCTTTACGTCGTTGAATGGCCTTTCGTGGTCCAAAGAGACATGAAAATATAATCTGATGCTCAACTCCAAGATCCGAAAGGTACACTAAATGGCAAACTTATCGACTATGGTTTTGCGTATATGTCTACGATGCGTACAATGTAGGTATATACTTGAAAGAATATAAATCAAAGAAAAGAGAAGGATCATACGCTCATTTCGATTCAAAGTTATTACGATCTGTTTTAAATTAAACAAAATTGCAGTTTCAAATTCGTTTCATCAGCAAACAAGTAACGGTAGTCAGAGTAGAACACGAATAAGATTACAATAGAAAAGGATTGAAAAACGACAATTAGTCTTCCTCGAGGTTGATGGAGTCCTTGAACTTACCATACAAAACCTTCTTCAGTTCGGCCATTTGTGCAACTATCGAGTCCTTCTCTTCCTTGAGTTTCTCCAAATGTTTGGTTGTCGTCTCCTGCATTTTCTCTATCCTTGTCTCAACTTCATCTTTGGGTACATGAGCGAAAATCTCCCCTATTTGGAATCTCACCACTTCTTCATCTGTTAGAATCAATTCGTTACTTGCATCCTCAAAGTTCTCGTTTGCTTCCTGCCCACACCAAAATGCAAAAGACTCACTTCGGCAATTTTGTGAAAATTGACAATAAAAAAAATCACTTCAACACATCATCGATTTTCGTTTCCAACCAGCACAAGCTATTAATATAACTGGCCATAGGTTTCTTGGCAACTCATTCAGTCAAAAGTAGTGTGTCGAGGAAGCAATTTCGACCAATTTACTTACGAATGAGTCGATTCTTGTTGTGTTCTATACTTGACGAGTCAAAAAAGATAAAATAAAATTTGGCTAAAAGGGTTAAAAGTAATGAATAAAACCTTCTAAATCATCTTATTGAAAAAACTAGATTATAATGGCAATAATATAACTTCTGTTATTTGAGACACTAATTGTTTATGAAAAGGTTGAATAATTTGACAAAATGTATTTCAGGCCAACCCAACCTAACCAGTTACGTAAAAACCCGAATTCCATTCAACAATAAAGTTGATCACGAGGTCTATCAGTGAAATTAATATAAGGAGCATTAAAGTCTTCAAGTTCATATGATGGTCACACAACGGAAATTTTAGACACGCACATATTCAAGTATATTTGAAAAACATGACAGTGATAACTTTACTAGGTATATTAACAAACCTTTCTTTGGTTACGCACAAAAAAAACATTATAATTACCTGAAGTTTAATGGATTTGGGACATCATAAGATTTGCGAATGACCAGATAGATAAACCACTAATTGACAATTCAGGCCGAGAAAAATAAAACATCACCAACAAATTGTAACAGAAGTATACCATAACTATAAATGAAAAACTTTACAGGAAACGGGCATTCTTTGATGCAACTACAATAACAAACTTAATCGAGCATAATGGATGGACAGGGGATGACAGACCATCAAGAATTTGTCAGAATTATTGAGCTTAAAGAGATGCAACGAAAACACAAAATAAATAACTCAAATAGCACTTTTATTTTGAAATTTTGTAAGAAATTATATTCCCAATTTCTCCCATTTTTGTTGAATGCCATCAGAAAATGTCAAACAGGGAGGAAAAATACGCTGAGAAAACCGGAAAAAAAGAGATTAAAGCACATGAGTCAAGGGAAATCGGCACCTAAAGATATTAGACAATTTAATATTTAGAAAATTACGTTTACTTTCTGTAACTTCCATATTTCTTATTCCATAATATAGACATACTTTCAAAAATTATCAACGTTTGGTGCATATTGAGGGTTTTCAAAGGTTTAACTGCAAACATAACATCGTCTTTTAGACTACAAACAGCATTTTCGAGATGAAAATATTTTTATAAAAATACAGAGGTATCCAGAGTGATCTAGGTCCCATCATTATAATCTACATGTAATTATGTTTTTCGTCTCCAACACTTTAGACCCGGCATATTCGAGACCTTGTTTTCCGTCTTTATTCAGTAACTAACTAAAAAAAAAAATAGAAGGCACACATCACAATATAGTTGCAACAATTCGAGGGTCCTGAAAAAGTACCTTGGCAATCTTTATTTCATCATCAAGTTCGTGATAACGGTTATTCAATCTCCCAAATTTGTTGATATTCTGCTGATCTTCCCACGTCACTTCCGTCTCAGAGCCACCACCAGCCTTCAATTTTCATAAAACTCAAAACGTCAAATACAAAAAAAAAAAAAAAATAGTGACCAAGGAAAACACTTAACAGAAATTTGTTTCACCTGCTGCATAATCGATACTTGAAGGTAATACTTAACGATAAAAACTCAACGTTCGGGTGTACACGCTACTACTGCATAGAGAACACAAGTGTTAAAAACCAAATGTACTTAAATTAGTCTTATAAGAGACGCGGGTTTGAGCCTTCTTAGGTAAACATCTAGGAATGGTACAGGAAAGAGTTCGGAAACGGTCACGGGAATACATCACATCCAAAAAAACATGAATCTTTATCATAATATTTATGATTTCAGCAAAAATTTAATTTTTATAAGATTAACCCTAAAATAAACGATAATATCAAAATGAGAAATTAACAATACAAATTTATTGAAAATTAAAAATACAAAGGTCGGCTTACTTTCCCGGAGAAAAAAGATCGCCGTCGCCGGAGCAGAGTAGAGATCAAGGGTTTTCCCCAAACCTTAAACTAATATTATCTTTAGCGAGACACTCGAGCTCGACTCGTTATTTGAGCCGAACTTAAACGAGCTTATAGCCTAACTTGCTCGTTTAATAAATAAGCTCGAGTTTGACTTCAAGCTTAATTTATTTAAGTTCATACTAAAAAGGGTCCGTAAATACATAAATAAATTAATAGAAGCGTGCTCAAGATACAAAGGTTACGAGACGGGAGCTAATAAAGTATAGGCAATTTACGATCAAAATTGATCAATGGTAGAAGGTATAAAAATCGAATCGTTTTTCAGTAATGGTGTTCATTGGTAATGAATATTATTACACAAATTGTTATATTAAATATTAGCACGCTTAATGATTATACACAAATTTGGTTAGAAACCGAAATTTTTGATCTGGTTTAGGTTTTATACCTATAATATAAATAAAATAAAAATAATGATATCTATATAAACGAGCCAACCTCAAAATTAAAAAGTTACTTACAAGTTGAACTTAATTAACACGCTTAATTTTTACATACAACGCTCAAAACTCTTGATAATGTTATCGCATATTCTAATACTAGTTTTTAACATCTCTTACCAATTATTTGATTTGTCACCATTTTTGTGTACGATCCCTTACACCCGACCCAATCGGAATAACTACTTATTTCAAAACGTGTAATGTCGCTCTAGTTTGAAACATGTCTCGTCCAATCGTAGATAGTTACTATCAAGATAAGTGAATTATACAATCTATTAAGTGATGTGCAGCTTGTATTAGTATAAGTGTCATAGAAAAACCTTCAGCGCCACACACACGAGACATACCCACAAAGTACCCGCGGATCACACACTTTCTACCTTACCCAGGAAATACATAACATATGACGGCAGTAATAGACACTTCCATTGGAAATGTACACTAGTCGAGAAAAACACATTTACGATACCCACATGTACATTTTTTTTTCTTTCCATATTTTACGGATGGTCTAAAGTTAACGAAAATAGTTTTTATAGTTAGAACTAATAAATACGATTCAAAACACTAATCTAGTTGATATAACCTCCAAAAAAATTGATTTTTTTTTTCTGTAACAGGTATCGTTCATCTGTATGATTTGACACGTAAGATAACTGTCACAATGGAACTGATCTCGTCATATGAGATCACCATATTTTAAACAACTTAGCAGCCTATTGAATATCAATATTGCGCACTCCAAAGAGCCGCAGGGTCTTCACCACATCTCTTGTGAACATCTTTTAGTCTTTCTACTGACCTACAAATGCCACTGCAACTCCAATCGAATGATGCAATGCACACGTTACCAGCTTCTGCCTTCCACTCGCAATCTATATTTTACTCATATGATATTAGAATCAGATCTATACCCAAGTAGAGGTGGCAAAATGGGCGGTCAGACGGGTTGGGTAATGGGTCAAATCAAATATATATTTGGTACATATCGATACGGGTGACCCAAAACATGTTTTATTCAAATGTTTAATCAACTTAAATTATTTCAACTATAATCAATATGTTTAAATATGATGATATAGGACGTTTATGCCTTAAAACACACTATTTACAGCATTGACGCGTTTCTTTTAAGCTGTTTTTTTTTTCCAATTTAACTTGCTTGACCCGTTAGAGATAGAAAATGACCCTCATTCATTCATAAGTAAATGCGTCAAAATTGCCACCTCTATCCCGAACAAACTCGCCCACGCCCCAAAAGAAAGATAAGAGACATACCCGGAGGGGTCCCACAACACATGTTGTGATCATTAATATGTTCAACATCGAGACCAATAAACCAAGCACCGAGTGACACATCTTCATTGGCATACTTGTGTAAAATGGGCCTTAACATTAAAGTATCAAAGGTGTGAGATGTTAACGAACAATAATCATAAATGCTATTCCATGTTTGACTTTTCAGAGTCAAACAAAACACTTTTGAAGATATAAAAGAATGTCATACGAGTACCGTATTTAAAAACTATTTCGTTTGGAATACAAAGTGGAGACTTACTGGTTCGTGGAGATGTAAGCAGCAAGATCATTAGAAATAGCATAAATCTGTCCGGTTGCATGCCGAAAATACTTATTTCCTTCCTCTCCAAACTTCCAGTATTCAGGTTCGTGATATTTAACATTCCTAAACAACAACATATATAAAACATTATGACTAGTTTCGTCAGGCTCGAAGAATGATAAATGAAACGAAAGGTAAGAAGCCGTGAAGTGCTGGTAGAATTTACTTTTGGGATAAAACTGGCCCGGATTTCATACATCCTGTATAAACCCTCTGTTTTGACTGATATCGTCCAAGAGTTGTGGCTAACCTGCCTGCATCACAAATTCATATCTAATATGAGTCCGTAATACAAATACAGACAACTTAATGAAAATAATAATATCGTACCTAAATTGACATGAACATCGTCATCCACCTTGACATAAAACTTGGCATCCCATTTGGCGAATGCTGTCGAAAAGAATATTTTTGTTTTGGCAGTCAACTCATGATACCCTTCAACATGTTCCTGTGACGATAATAGAATAAGATTCTTTTGAATTTGGAGTCAAAGATAAACATATATGACTCGTATCTTATTTTTGGTCTTACAAGCCTAAAGAAATCTTTATGTTGAGCTTCCTCAGAGTCGATGGCTCGATCTAGAATGCTCTTAGATGTCGCACTGCAAAAGAAAACCAAAAATGAGTTGGATTTGGGCAAAATAAAAAAGTAACATAACGACGATTTTTGTTGCTTGCCATAGCAAAAGCTTTCTACCAACAGCTTGCAGATATAAGATAACGGTGTGAAAATTATAAAAGTCAACATTTGACTTTCGAGTGTCAAATTTGTCATTTCGACATAAGAAAATTCACAAGTTTCTCTGATAACTATAGTCAGCAACAAAATTACTTGTTCTGATTAAAAGTATTAAGAAAATAAATGATTAGCAGATACTTATAAAGCACTTAATATATCCGTTAATCCTCTCTGATAGTTCATACTAACAATTAACTAGGGCTACGAGAGGCTCATAATTAACAACCACAAATGATGTGGAAGTGTCTTTAAAACAACCTAAATCGACAACGAACAAACCACTCTTAGGTCAACTGAACCGCTTGTTTACAATTTCGGTTGGTCAACCAAACATGAAAAAACTTGTTCTCGTTTTTATATTAAATCAATGATACAACAGAAAGTCTTGAGCGGACCGAATGAGAACGGAGGATATCCCTGTTTAGAGCCGGATAGTCAACTAAAATATACAAATACTAAACTACTTTTATTAGGCAGAACTCCAATAGTCTACAAGTCAACTATGCCAAAAATTTGTAACATATTGAAATTAGGAAACCGATATGGAAAAATTATTTGAAGCTAAATAATGACAACAATTTCATTAACTAAAAACTTCACTTTAAGTCTCTATCATCGTGACAAACTAATCCTAATTCAAAAAATGTATTAATCAATACGTATACCAAACCGATAAGATAGATAACTCTACCTGTGACCAATCATGAAACGGACAACAATGCCCTTTTCTTTCTCAAGCTGAAGTAGCTTTTCACCTAGTCAAACAACTAAAGGGTTCAGTCTTTTTTAGGGAAGAAGGCAATCGAGACAGAGAAAAAAGTATATGTATATCTAAAGAGAGAGGGATAGAAGAAGTACCCCGAGGCATCCATGTTTCTCTAATCGAATCACGTCTCCTTCTGCTACTAAAAGCAGTGTTAATACCAATAACCATAAAAGCCTTTTTCCTTCTGTCATTCGT
The DNA here is from genome assembly GCA_910822075.1 of Senecio squalidus. Lineage (NCBI taxonomy): Eukaryota > Viridiplantae > Streptophyta > Magnoliopsida > Asterales > Asteraceae > Senecio > Senecio squalidus. The sequence goes on from CAJVGC010000060.1 coordinate 5,455,414, forward strand.
GCCAACATCTGTCTTGTTAGGATGCAAAACGTCACGGATTACTTCCTCAGACGAAGTTTGATTTGCCGGGAACTCCGATCTCAACTCTGAAATTGAGTTTCCAAGTGATCTGATAGACCTCCAAAAATCAAACTAATTACTGTATATTTCAAAGTATGTACACTGTACAAAGCCGCTAATGAGATACCATTTAAAATTTGTATGCCCCTTGAAATAAAAATCATCCACTTTTACATGTATACAATGATTTAACCATTTCAAGGAAATAAGATGATCTTATTTTCAATATTCTCGAAACTAAAAAAACATGAACAAATAAGGTTTTCCTTGTTCGGGTTACTCGATGAAGGCAAGTCTTTTTAACTCAGATGTTCATGGCCTAACAAGGGTATCCCCGTAACCGTTTCCGAACCCTTTCCTTGACCACCAAAGATGTTTACCTAGGGAGGGCAAGTCTTTTTGACTCAGATGTATGCGGTCTAACCAGAGTATCATTGTTTCCGAAGCCCTTTCCCTAACCACCCAAAACATGTTTACTTAGGAAGGTTCGGACCACAAAGCTCTCAAAACTAAAACATATTGAAAAACCCTAAAATTCTAAGCTTGTCTAATTGGGCAATAACTCACGAACACAAAAAAGATATATAGAGAAATTAAATCAATAAAATAAAATTAAAAAAAAAAAAAAAAAAAAAAAAAAAAAAAAACTCACTTGATTGCATCTTGGGTTTTATGAACTTCTCCAAGTAAAACATTATCCTAAACAAAAACAAAAAAAAAAAATTAAAAATCATCAAAACAGAACATAATTAAGGGGGTGTTTGTTTAGACTTATATAAGCGCGGTTTATGGCTTATTGACATTTCGGCTTATGTTTCATAAACCCGAATTTTTCAGCAATAATAAGCCCATAAATGGTTACAGAAAATCCGAACGCGTAAAACATAAGCCGAAATATCAATAACCACCTTATATAAACCCAAACAAACACAACTTAAAAAAAACATACCTTATGAGTTATACAATTATCATGTGTAACAATCTCCATCTCTTGTTCTTTCCTTCTCATAATTCTTCCATCAGATTCTAGTGGTGGACCCCACACCCTAAACAATAAAAATTACTCAAATAAAAAAAAAAAAAAAAAAAAAAAATTAATAAAAAAAAGATTTCTAAAAAAGAAAACCTGTTAGTAAAAAGCATGCCAAACACAAAACTAAAAATACTAAAAATAATAATCCATTTTGGTGATACTTTTCCTCCACCGATTCTGTTCTTCATTTTTTCTTGTTTGAATAAAAATAGTCTTTGTTTATTTATGAAATGAATAAACGTAAAGAATGTATGTTATGTTACAAAAGTCAAGTCAAAGTCACAAAATAACACCTCTTTGGAATTTCTATTTTAGTCCAACGGTTATTAATTGTATCTATTATATTTTAATTGTTATTTTTTACTTGTTAATAGTAATCTTTTTGAGACGAAAAAAGTAACTTTTCTATCATATAATGTTTTAATATAAATATAGAAAGCTGTTAACAACGTACAATATGTTGTAAGTGTTTTCATGATGGAATGAAGCGTGCATCTTTATGAATCAAAAGTAAAGTTATAAAATACATAATCTTGAGAACACATTATTTGGTTCATGTCTTAGTTTGGGCCAAATCTATTCCAAAAGTTGTATGATATTCTTCAAACCGAAAAAATGTTCCAATAAGCTTAACCTCTTTTCCACTTTTTTAACTTTCCCACCTTTGTCGACGTCATCTAACAAGAACAAACACATAGGTTAGGAAATTGTAAAATTTAAGGACAACAATCGGAGAGATAAGACATTGGAAAATATACACGTATAAAAACTTAATTTGATGTTATCATAAATCAAGTAAAAGCATAACTTTATCAGTCCAAACCTAAATAACGTTTTGAACTTTACACTTATAAAAAACTTTTTCAAGCTAACCATACTTCCAAAACTTAGGGATATTTGAAACTTAAAACACAAATAGGGTTTCTCCAAGCACAAATGAATGAAAAAAGAAATTATAAATACACTAATCTTAGAAAACAACTCAATTCAGAAAATAAATATTAGTCACGTAGTATAATAACGATCGTGGTACATTAAGGTATTATATTGATGTGATTTTCAGTTAAGGACAATAATTTTTGGGTTAAAGAAACATTTTGTTACTTAGGAAAAGGTCTATGTGATTTTTCGGATGAAAATTGATATATTCTCTTATATAATCCTTCTAAAAGTTATACTATAAGAATTTGACAATTATAATCTATTAATTCTTTTTTATCATCCCGTCCTTTGATTTTACCAAGTATCTTATCGGGTACCAAGTAAGTAATTGAACTTTATTTTTCTAAAACCTGTTTTTATGATTTCAAATTGAACTAAATTAGACGCTTGGTCCTTGTGGTCTACCTGAAATTACACGTTTGGTCCCCAAAGAGCATAAATTACATGGATACTTCATGTTTTTGAAACTTATTGCACGTTTCATCTAAATTTTAGACGGACGTAAAAAACAACCGTTAAAATTTGGATGAAACGTGATAAACATTAACTGTTGTTTGTTAACGTTCGTCTAAAATTTGGATGAAACGTGCAACAAGTTTGAAAAAAATGGACTATCCATGTAATTTATGCTCTTTAGGGACCAAACGTGTAGTTTTTGGTAAACTGCAAGGACCGAACGTCTAATTTCCTCCTTCAAATTGTTATAGATTCGGTCCTCTAGAACGTAAACTTTTGATTAGTTTATAAACTTAAATAGGTCATAAACTTATATCAAAAAACTCATAGACCGATTAAATAATATACCTAATTTTAAATTGTCACACACCCAGCGTTGCGGAATGTACCAAGGTTGTGACTTACATGGACCATAGTCAAGATATAGCAAACGACTCGAAAGAGACGTTTTAAATAATATAAATTATTAAACTGAAAACATAAGTCTTGACAATAATCCAACAAGTCATTAAAAAGTATTTATTAAAACTTCGAAAAGTGAAAATGCTCATAATCTTGAAAAGTAAAATGCTCATGAAGACTCCATAAACTAAATACTTGAGAATGCATTTATAATCAAGTGTTAACTAAAAGGGTTGAGTGAGTTCATAAGTTCAAAGACTCAATAAAACATTTAAACCACGAGATTTAAAAAAGTAACCCAAATCACTTATGTACATATAATAGTTTTGCCATTGGATAGACTCATGTAATATAAACCTTAACAAAAAAGATATATTAAAGATCACAAAATAGTGCATAAAGAAAGCAAATATAAAGACAGGTATATTCGTAAAGGGTTCAAACAGTATGTGTCCGACCAATGGGCGCTAACCATCCGAACAGAGTTGTCAAACTCAATAGATCTATTCACAAAGCTCGCGTTTAAGTCCATAACTAACAATCCATGATACATGCAGTTTGTCGTGTCGTTATCTAAGTAGTGCAAATATGTAAAAGTAGTACTCGTGTCTAAAATGTAAGAAAAATATATAAATAACATTCTCCCCCAAAACAATTAAAGCATTTGAAAAGAGAGGTGTGAACTCACCTTAAGTGAATGCTTGAAATGTAGTTGACAAACGTAGTAAAATCCTAAATATAGTAAGTTTATATTAAGATCTATAAATATGTGAGACGAGGATCATGTGATGGCTAACCCGGGTTCAAATACTATCCTTTACATTTCCCTATCCCTTGTACAACAAAAGAGGTTGTAGTCCATTGGTTAGAGACGAGGATCATGTGATGGCTAACCCGGGTTCGAATCCCATCCTTTACATTTCCCTATCCCTTGTACAATAAAAGAGGTTCGTTAAAACATAGAATATATATACAAAACCGCTGTCATTTTTCATGAAATAAAACGAGAAAAAACACGAAAACACGAGTTCGTATATGAAAACTATGTGAACTCAATAACATTTTCAAAAATATTTTATAAAATTTAACATTTTATAAAATACAATATTAAAATATTACTAGTTTCGTAATTCTCCCAAAGAAACACCCCTAAAACAATTGGGCTAACCTTGTTTTCTCACTTTGGGTAGGATGATTTTATTGGGTGTTTGTTATAGCTTATAGAAGGGGCTTATTAGCTTATTAGCTTATGTAAGATAGATAAGCCCATTTTAAGTGTTTGTTTGAGCTTATTAGCTTAGGCCTATGAGCTTATGTAAGGGGGTTTTCATAAGCTCATTTTGTGTGGCTTATGAGCTTATCAAACATTTTTACCTTGTCATAAGCTAATAAGCTCATAAGCTACTCCAAACACTTCATAAAAATTTAAAAGCTAAGCCTAAAAAATAAGCTTACACAAACACCCCCTTAATTGGCCGCTAAACACTTTCTCAGTGAAAAGAAAGTTAACCGGAAAATAAAAAATGTCGACAATTGAGTCGTCGGAGCTCCGGCGTCGGAAATATGAAGAAGAACAAGAAATCAAATCTCTTTGGCGTATTATCTCAGCTTACCTCAAGTAATTTATTATTATTTTATTTATTTAATTTTTTTTTAATATAATATGATTATTTGCTTAATTACTATTTTAGATAGTACTAGATTATTATCCCACGATAGCGCGAACATATATAAAAATTGAATTGTAAACATTATATTTATGTAGATTTTAAGTTATTATGAAAAGACAATGTTATACGTATAATAACATATATACCTTTACGTTTATGCACATGTTGTTTATAATTATAATAACATATACACCTTTTCGTTTATACACATGTTTGATATTTTTTATTAGGAGATTCTAAAATAACAATAAGGTAAATCATAGTCCAAATTAAGTGATTTATCAGTAAATTAGAATTTTGTTTTTATTTTAGTTGAGATAAGAATTAAATAGATAATGTTATTATGTATTGTAAGAGGGTGTAAAATGAAAGTAGTATTTGATGACATCATCAATTTGATCTAACGGTTGAAATCAAAAAAGTTAACTCATTCAAGGGCCCTTACTTCGTCATGTGACATTTAATGCTCCTCTTTTATTATATATTAAAGATTAAAGATAATATAGTTTAGTGTTACGTATCGGTTATCGAATGATTAAACGATGTATATATGATTTATGAAGTTGAAGTTGTTGTTAATTGATATTGAAACTAATTTATGTAGCTATCCTGAAGCAGATAATTAAAGTTCGTCTTTACAAATTTCCAAACCATACTCGCAACCTCACAAACAGATATGATTAATAATAATCAAAGATATAATAAACAATGCATACGGAATCAATTATCAACATAAAGTTAATTTCCCATTTTAATGCACATATCACTTTACTAGGGTTCATCTCAAGCCCTAAATATTCAATCAAGTAGGGTCCCACATATGTCCTAAGGGCTACTACCCCGTTCGCTACTCGCACATTTCGCATAATATTATAAATTTTGGGGCGCGACTCACAATCTTTATAATACCCCGAAATGGAGGCTTTCACTACTCCGACTTAACATATAAATGCCTTGTCGTTAAGGAAAGGATCTGCAGCCCGTCAATGACCACACCTCCCCATTCCCACGTGATGGTTGCCAATGACCCAGCGAGTCAAAATATCACTCAAGCATGAGCCAACGCTCAATACCACGTGTTGCCAATGAGGTCTAGAATTCCCCGCAACTATCCTAACCCAACGATCACAAACACAATGGCTAGCACTTATCACCTAGTCAATGGTACTAGGTCTCAACATAAATGTACGAGCAACTACGACTACCCGTAATCAAGTCCCCTTATGCAAGACTAAGGGATACTCCTTATAACGCATAAATAACAACACAACAATTATATAATCATATATAATTAAAGTATAGATGTGTACCTCATCGCATTGCACACCACTAAACATGAGTAGTTACAACCACTCATGTCTGAGGCATTTACCATCAACTTTCACATAATTTATTTTACACGACAAAAAAATTATAATAACAATAAGGATACATGTAGTTAATTACTACGTGTCATCCAAACATACGGGTAGCTACAACCACCCTTAATTATCATGTATGTGCAACCACGTGTTACCCATACCACATAACTAGTTCATATTTTAATGATTAAAACATCATTTTATGTAAACAACGTCGTAAAACAACAACGTTACTTTCAAAACATCTTTACACGTTTCAAATATCTTTTGAAACATTATACAACTTTCAAAACGTTACTTATGTCTTTATGCTCGGTTTTATAATTCATATTGTACTCACCTCCAAGCCTTCGCTACACGACACATAAACTAGCGTCCAAAACCACGAACAACCTGTTAAAACCTATATATCAACTTCTAATTGCCAACGAATAGCGGGAAAGTAAATACGGCGGATTTCCTAACTAAAACAGAGACGCGTAATACTAATAACGAAACAAGAGAGTTGTGAGACATTGTTGCGCCACCCTACGCAACAATCTATGGAACAACTAGCGCAACAACGCCACGGAACAAACTGGCGCAACAACTAGCGAAACAACATTAACGAAACACTTCTTGCGCAACAACACAATGGAACAACTTGCGCAACAACAACCCATCGAAACAAGAATGTTGCGCAACCACAAACTAGCGCAACACATCTACGAAACAGAACAACGAAACTAAAATGTTACGTACCACAACCCAACCGCCTTATAATATCCGACAAATACCAATTTACAGTTTTTTCAAACTTAACCAAACTCAACAAAATTTATCCCAATATCATATAAATAAATAACAACTTATAAATAAGCTTTTAAACGAGTTTCACCTGAGCCTATAAAATACGGCTACGAATAACTCAAAAATCGCGGTTTTCAACATCCGTTTATGTCGAAACGATCCCCTCGACTCAAAGAGTGGAAATATGCTTTCCGTTTATTTATCCGACGATAAATGAATACCGAATCACCGCCGAAAATTAAACGAACTATGTTTTCTTATTTATTTCTTTCTCTGCTCAAACTAACGCAACAACACACATACATATTCATATCCCTTTTATTTCTTACTTTACTTCAAAACTTAAGTAAGAATTAATTTTAAAAATTTCATATATAACCCTCTACTTTGTCATAATAACCACTTTTGCTCAAAATACCACATTCTTACACAATTAGTCCTTTTTGACCATAAACTTAGCAACTTAGGTTCTTTTTACTTAAAACTTATTACAAAATAATCCTTTAAATATTTTTGTATCGTTACACATGTGATGGCTAACCCGGGTTCGAATCCCATCCTTTACTTTTTCGTGTCTCCTTGTACAACAAAATATGTTGTAGCCCAATAGTTAGAGATGAGGGTCAACCCAGGTTCGAATCCCATCATTTACATTTCCCCGTCCCTTGATACATAAAAATCTAAGGGATAAGATTCAAACCCCAATTAGCAATCACCCTGACCCTCGTCTCTAACCACTGGGCTACATCCTCTTGTTATACATTTTCGTTAAACATAAAATACATATACAAAACCGCTGACATTTTTCATGGAATAAAACGAAAAAAACGCAAAAACACAAAAACACGAGTTCGCATATGCAAACTATAAACTCAGTGACATTTTCAAAATTATTAACATTTTATAAAATACAATATTCAAAAATCGCTAGTTTCGTAATTTTCCGAAAAAAACACCCCTAAAACAATTGGGCTAACCCTCTTTTCTCACTTTGCCTATCTTAAGTTTATTGGCCGCTAAACACTTTCTCAGTGAAAACAAAGTTAACCGGAAAATAAAAAATGTCGACAATTGAGTCGTCGGAGTCGGAGATCCGGCGTCGGAAATATGAAGAAGAACAAGAAATCAAATCTCTCCGGCGTATTATCTCAGCTTACCTCAAGTAATTTATTATTATTTTATTTATTTAATTTTTTTTAATATATAATATAATTATTTGCTTAATTACTATTCTAGATATAGCTCTTTTAGTATAGTATAGTTTAGTGCTACGTATCGGTTACGAATGATTAAACGATGTATATAATATATGATTTATGAAGTTGAAGTTGTTGTTAATTGATATTGAAACTGATTTATGTAGCTATCCTGAAGCTGCTGAGGATGATGTTAAACGATACGAGAAATCGTTTAGAAAGCTTCCGGTAGCTCACAAGGTAGTCAACGTCGTTTTTCTCGTTAAAAAGTTGTGGGTCACATTTTAGTTGGAAAATCTGCGTTACGCTTAAACAGTTTTTTGTTTTGTTTTTTTATGTAGTTTCTGCTTCCGCACCTACCTTTGAAATATCAGAAATTGAGACGGTATATTTCTAACTACTTTCAGTTAATATGTATACGAGAATGATACCATACACTTAATTTTGTTACGTGGTGGTAGTTCCTATTCTACATCTTTGTGTAACAGAACTGGGATATTCTATTTGTGTGTGCTAACTTAGAAGTAACGGATTCTATTTATAATGGATTCTAGGCTACAACGAGAAATAGCCATAACTCTGAATATTAAACTAGATAAACTCAAATCTCTATCTATCTATCTGTTGACTGTTGATCTGTAACATGACCATTAGTTTCTATCTCTATAAGTCTATCCTGATTTTTCGGTTTTGACTGCCTAATAGGCGGCTGTTAACAAGAATTATGTTTGATTAGATTTGGAAGGTGTCGTACAAAAGCCTGTTCAATACCTCCCGCTCTCATACTAGAGTATTGTAGTTTGCTTATATGTAGTATAGGTCATTGTTATAAGCATGACATTTTCGATTGTCTTATTTATTTTTTTATGAAACCAATAACAAGAGTGTGCAGTAAGAAATTTTGGTGGTGACATTGTAATACAATGTTTAATATTTTCTTTATCTGATTTTCTGATTTCTGGATAAAAGTCAGCAATATAAGTCGGTGCGACTTTACTCTTTGGTGCAGTAAACCAGTAATATGTGATTCTTTTGCCCGAAGATGTTATGCTAGTTTATCCCAATTTTTTTGTACTTTGTAATAATCATTTCCCTTTTTATTCTTGCAGTTGTATCTCGAAGAATACCTTTTTCATTTTTGAAATGTTGAAGGTAATTTTATCTCGATCTAATTGTTTCTCAAATTTTGGATGACCTTGTATCATAACTCATCTAAACTATTATTGTCTTCGATATTTTGTGAAAAAAAAGGACTAAGTTTTTTCTGCATTGTGATATCAGGCATTTGAGCCCCCTTTTGATATGAGCCAAGACGATGAATGTTGCGAACATCAGGAAAACGGTTCATGTGGTCATGATCACTCAGAAGACAGAGATCCCTGTCGTGAATCGGCCTCAGTAAGCGGAAGAAAATGCGATGAAGCTTGCGGTGGACATGAGGTACATGTTCTAATCTATGTTTGGACTGCGGATTCATTTCTTAAATAGCCGTTGTTTTTTTATTCCCTCTTTGTTTTATTACAGGAGAAGAATGAAGATTGCTGTGAGCCAGAGTCTGGTAATGTTACTGTCGGTTCAGAATGCAAAACAAATACTCATATAGGTTGTTGCAGCCATGCTGCGGAATCGGATGTCAAGGATCAGGAGTGTCTTGATGATTCAATTACTGATGCCGACAAGGATGTTAGTGTTTATTTCATTTTTTTGTTTTACGAGCATGTGATTTTTTTTTTTTTACTTTGATAATGTATCGGAAATTAACGATCTTCTTGCTATTTCCATTTTCAGATATCACCTGAATCACCTGATAGGTTGGAGCCAATGCCCCATTTCCATGTTCCTCTAGTGGATGTCGATAAGGTTCGATGTGTCATCAGGAATATTGTCAGAGACTGGGCTGCTGAGGTATATCACTGATTCTTATAACATATACAGCAGTCGGCATTAATTTTGACTAATGTGAGAACACGAGATGAACGAATTTTCAAGAACATAATCATTGATTTTTGGTCTCTGAAAACAGGGGCAGAAGGAACGAGACCAATGTTATAAGCCTATTCTTGAAGAACTTGAACGCCATTTTCCTGACCGAAACAAAGAAAGGTATTTAGTGCTTTCTTTCTCTGCGTAAATGACATAATGTTAAAAGCATATGTTTTTTTTATCATCAACCTCTTGTTTCCTAATATCACTATGTGTTGAACCAAATTTTAAAACCGTGTTCTGTTATTTTGTAGCCCTCCCACTTGTCTAGTTCCAGGTGCTGGATTAGGAAGGCTGGCTTTAGAAATTTCGTGTCGTGGTATGCATTTTAGTCTAATATAACTGCAGTTCGTTAGATGTTTTACTAGAGTGCTGACAATTTTTTTTTTTTTTGTGTATAGGTTTTGTAAGTCAAGGAAATGAATTTTCGTACTACATGATGATCTGCTCAAGTTTTATTCTCAATCAGTAAGTAACGCTGCTTTTATGGATTTCTTACTTTACGCATCTTTATGGTATCTGTAATCCGTTACTTTATGTTGATAACAATTATGAATATTTTCTGTTGTCAGGACTGAGACTGTTGGGGAATGGACTATCTATCCTTGGATTCATAGCAATTGCAATTCACTGTCTGATGCCGATCAGCTTCGTCCAGTTTCCGTTCCAGATATTCATCCTGCTAGGTAACCATTTAGCTTATGTTTATTTGCATGTTTTCCTGTTTCTATATGAGACATCCTATTTGAAAGGTTGCTATATATTCTTATAAATTAATTTGATAATTTTTTGGTATCAGTGCAGGGATTACGGAAGGTTTTTCTATGTGTGGTGGTGACTTTGTTGAAGTATATAGTGACCCGAGTCAAGTAGGTAGGAAAAAGAAACATGATAACTTATTCTTCCATTAGTTTTTCTTTTCATGATTCATGTTTTGCCATTTAATGTTCTTCTTTTAACAGATAATACAAAAGTATGGTGTTTCAAGTTGATTTTGATGTCGAGCTTTTAACTTGCAGGGGCATGGGATTCTGTTGTAACTTGCTTCTTCCTTGATACAGCACATAATATTGTCGAATACATTGAAATCATCTCAAAAATTCTTAAAGACGGGGGAGTAAGTTCTAAATAGTTCAATTTGTTTTTTCGTCAAATGTTAGCAGTGACAATTATGACCCATTTACTTATCAATGGGTCGATTCAGGTTATGTTTGACCTGTAACGGGTCAATCGGGTAAAATATAAATGTAGCCTAGGTTCAAACTGGTTGAAAGTCGCCCAAAGTACAATTTACGTCATCATATTTGACACTAATTATTATATAGATTTTTTGTGATAATAACTGTTTCATGTGAACCCATCCGCCTGACCTCGCTCTGTTGCCACTTATTTCAAATATATTTTATATTTTTATATCCCCGCAAGGAATTTATAGATTCACCTTTCGATATAGGTGTGGATAAACTTGGGTCCCCTACTTTATCACTTTGCCGATATGTATGGTCAAGAGGATGTAAGTATCTCTTTTAACACAACTGCCCTTTAATTAATCATCACAAATTAGAATACTTGTGTTATTAATAGATTTTACTTTGCTTATTCCCCGCGCTTGTCTAGGAAATGTCAATTGAGTTAAGCTTGGAAGATGTTAAAAGGATTGCAATCCATTATGGATTTGAGTTGGAGGTGAATCTCATTTCCCATTTTTTTTCCGTTTAGTTAGTATTCAATGGGGAATTTTTTTTTATGCAATCAGTGTTTATATTTTTGGAGAACAGGTCGAGAAGACTATCGAAACATTGTATACCACAAATACCCGAGCAATGATGCAAGTAAGTTTCCTACCACTTATTATTATTATTTAGGATATGTTTGTTGAGCGTTACTGACATAAAAGATTAGGATCAAATAAGACTATTGTTGACCTTCTTTTCTTTCATTTGCAGAATCACTACTTTTCAGCATTTTGGACTATGCGAAAGAAACCATTGGCGTCTACGAGTGTGGAAGAAAACATGGATGAATGAATTAGTCAATACCGACGTCATCATATCCGTGGATCAGTGCAAGAATGAACCTCTGTGAAAGGTGTGTCTGCTATTTTTACGGCTCAGTAAGTCGAGTGGCGTTGTTCATACCAAGAAGTCATTATTTAATCTCAAAATAGATATGAAACTTTACAGGATGTGTTTGTTGATGACAGAAAATAAAGTGTTTAGTATAAACTGAATGGTCTATTATTGTTTTTGTTTAAAGTTTGTACCCAAGTTTTACTTGTTTTAGTGATTGACGATTCTAGGTTGTTTTGATAGCATTCTATAGACATTGTGTTGTTGTGGTTCGTTGATGTATAATATTGATATCACGAAAGGAATTTTAATTCTTTTGTCCCAATAGTACCTGAACCCTTACGAGTATCACCTTGAACGCCGCTTGATGAGAACATATTTAGCATGTAAATTATTTGTTACATATTATTGGTTCATAGAAGCAACACTTGTGTTATCGCACTTTGGAGTTGATTATATGATTTTAGTTTTTATGAAAACGGGTAAACAAATTATTTCTCTATGTTTAGTTACATGTGGAAAAAAGATTGTTGACTCTGATATACGTGATATAAACCTATTTCCTAATGTTGGGTTATAACTTAGCTAAAATAGTTTAACCATGAACAATTCACTTAAAAACAAGAATAGTAACTCAAACTATTAATACGGAAAATATTAAGAGTTACTACGGAAGAACAAGTTAGTACGGCTGTCCAACAAGTTACTACGGCTGGTCAAGTTACTACGGTGATATTGAAGTTACTACGTGCATAGTCAAGATACGGAAGAAGTCAAGACACGGAAGACCAACTTGCCTTGCAAGTATAATCTAAGTTATAGAATTATAATTAGATTATGTTTCCTTTTGTTAATTAGATAGAGTTTCCTTAATTCTAGATAACGATATATTTAGATAAGGATAGAAGTTGTTTCCTAGTTTATCTAGGTCGGCCTCAAGGTCTATATAAAGATAGATCCTTGTATTCATAAAAACACGTTGTATTGATATTCTTAAGATTAATACGATTGAGGCTTATAATTCGGCAATACTTTTTGTTTATTCGTATTCATAATTCATTGTTCGATAACTCGTAATATTGAAGTGTTCATCCGCTGCTGAACTTCTTCAATAGATCTCGATCTTAACGTAGGCAAATATATTAGTTTACATAGACTAATACGATCCTGACAAGTGGTATCAGAGCACAGGAGGTGCTTTAGATCCATTGATCAACGAGTTCATAATCCTCACAAGCAAGAATCACGACAACCATCATGACTGAAGTTGCAATTGGCAAAGTTCCTATCCTAAGCAGCAACGAATTCGACTTATGGAAGCTACGCATCAAGCAACACATCCTACTATCTGACTATACAGTCTGGGATGTGATCATTAATGGTAACAAACGTCCTACCACCAATGGAGCTGATGGAGAACCAGGAATGGCTGCTCGTGCACCGGTGACTGATCTTGAACGAAGGGAAAAACAAACTGAAATCAAGGCCCTTAGTATTCTTCTAATTGCAATTCCCAACGAATATCAATCGCAATTTGAAGAATATGAAGATGCAAAATCACTATGGGAAGCTTTGGAGAAGAGATTCAACGGAACAAAGAATACAAAGAAGAACAAGAAAGCTCTTCTCAAACAGGAGTATGAAAACTTCAACTCCCTGAATGGCGAACGAATGACTCAGACGTTTGATCGTTACAAAAAACTCACCGGAGAGATGATCAGCGCAGGAATCAAGTATGATAAAGATGATCTAAACAGAAAGTTCATCCGAGCTCTAGGGAAGGAATGGATAGTTTACACAGTTTCTTACAGACAAGGAGACACCTTAGAAGCACTTGAATTGGATGACCTTTACAACGATTTAAGAGTCTTTGAAGCAGAAGTAGAAGCAGAAAAGGTTGGAAATAACAACCCCAGTGCTACCAATGGCAATACTGCACTTACCACAACATCTGGAGGACCACAACATCAGTGAAGAGATTTCATTCGAAGCTTTTATTTGTAAGTGTTCAAATCTCACAGGTGAAGAGGTAAAACAGATGCATCAGGATGATTGTGATGAAATCGACCTAAAGTGGCAATCTGCTATGTTGGCACTACGAGCAAGAAGATTCTTGAATAGGACTGGAAGGCGATTCAATCCACGAAACAACGAACGAATTACCTTCGACAAAAGCAATGTGAAGTGCTATGAATGCAGTGAATTATGTCACTTTGCTAGAGACTGTCCAAATAAGTCAAGAACCAACAATTCACGAACCACTCAAGACACAAATCAGAGTGCACTTATGTCACAGGACATCTTTGGATATGATTGGAGTGACTTGGCTGAAGAAACAAGTCAAAATAGAGCACTAATTTCTGAAGAACAAAATCACGTAGAAACTATTACTACTGTTCACCATGCATGCATAGCCGTAGTAATGGATGATACGGACATTCTGGGAGATTTAGTTGCTACGGATGACTTATTTTCTACGGAGCTAACTTATACTGATGTTGGAATTCCTGAAATCGGCAACAACATACTGGGATATGACTGGAATGATGATGATCAAGGAGCACCACACGAGGATGCTCTCATGGCTATTGACTCACCAACTCCAGCATCTTCATCTCTTATGGCCGAGGTAAATTCTAAATTATGTACTCCTGAGTGTAAAGCTATAATTGTTAAGTACAAAGATCATAATCAATTAATGAGTGACTCAATTAAAACCTTAGAAGAACAAAGACGGTCAGCTCATAGAGTAATTGATAACTTAGAAAACCAGATCAAGTCTCACAAAATTAATGAACAAAGCTATCAAGAAAAGATTAATCTACTTGAATGGCAAAAAGAGGACTTACTCCTTAAACTCAAGGTGGCTAGGGATAAGATCAAACTACTAGAACAAGAACATGATAAAGTTGAGTTAGATGTAGGGAAGTTAGAATTTGCTTCAAAATCAGTAAATGACCTATGTCAAAAACAAATTCATGGTAAAGTTAAAGCTGGCCTAGGTTACTGATATCGCATATTTATATAGTTATTTATATGCGATATTTAGTCATTTTTTGTGTCAAAACCACGATGGATAGGATCATTTTTTCTTGTAATTGTTTGAAAATGATTTTCAGGTCTAAGCTAAAGTTCTTGATCGAAAATGACAAAAAGTAAGCGAAGACGTTGAATTTGGAGTATAAACTAAGACTTAACACCCATTATAATTTGCAAGACATGATTAGTCTAAGATATATTTATATGGGTGAGAATGGTAACAAAATGGATGGTTAATACTACATATTTAAGTGACTATTTCCTTGTTAGAAAAAATGGGATTTTGTTTGCACGTTATATTGAGTTAATTTACACCACCATCATACTATTGGGTTGGGCTCAACTAATTGAAGTGGACTGGATGGCATGGCAGCAGATAATTAACTAATATTGGGGGCTGTTGTTATTCACGGTGGAATAAAAGGAAAGAAAGAAAGAAAGCAGCGGCCCATCATTCTAATTTCGAAATATTGGTGTTGGACTCGAATACGAATTCTGTCTAATTTTTGCCTATAAATACAACCCCAAAACATCCAAAAAAATCATCAATTATTATTCTCAAGTATTGGAAGCTTAGGATTCGTTTGGAGGCAAGGTTTCGAGCTAGGAATTTGGTTTTCATTCAACGTCGGCCACGACGCGTTTGCAATCTTTTAGTTTGTTTCTCTTTTCTTTTTTTTAAGACTTTTTCTATTATGTTTTCTATTTGTTTATTTGCTATTTTTATGTCGATTATGAGCAACTAAACTCTTTTTACGCTTGTTTGATTAACGGATCTTGTTTGAAGTTTAATTTTGCGTAATTGATTATTTATGTTTTTGTGTTTAATCGCTAATCCTTATTTGCTTAAGTTTTAATATATTATTTTAAGTTGTTTATATATAATTTAATTAATCAACATTCTAGGTATTCGAGAGGAATCTAGATAGATTAAATAGGTTGTATGAAATAATCGATCGGTCTATAATCGGTTTAAAATTATTAAGATTCGAGAGGACTTAGTAATAACAACTTAGGTAATTAAACTTAATTGAGTAAGTCTATTTGTTAAGATTCGGAAGGACTTAGTATTTAGAGGAGTTATTCGAGAGGAAACTCTATAAGATTAAATCACTAAAAACAGGCTTGTTACTTAATGCTTAACTATTAATAATTACAACTGTATTCGAGAGGAACGGTATAATTAGAAGTAGTTAAAGTTAATAAAAGATTCGAGAGGACTTTTACTATATTTTAGAAGTTTAATATTTAATCAATTTCGTAAATTTAAATGGAAAACAAGTGAAGTGTCAAACAAGTGTATTTTCTCTATTATTCGATAATCTCAATTACTTTTTCACTCGATTTTTATAATCACTTTTACTTTGCAAACTTTTAATCAATCTTTTTGTTACGATAAAAAACCCCCAAAAACAAATAGTATTATTAATTCGAAATCTAAAAACAACATTAGTCCCTGCGAACGAACCTTTACTTGCTTTAAACTATATTATATACGGATAGGTCCACTGCCTAGAAGTGTGTAATTGCGTTAAATAGTAGGTTTAAATTAAGACTAGATTTTACCCATCAGTTACAAAGAAGTTGCCCCTCCATTTAATCAAAACTACATCCCACCATCTTTAGATGAACCAAGAATTCCTATCTCTCAGACACCACCAAAAGAATCATTCAATGTTGATCCAATCGACTATGATGAAGTTCTAATTGAGGACTTAGTTGAAGAGAGTCAACTTAATATTGTGAAAAATAAAGACATTCCTCTTGAAAATCATCTTATCACAATAGAAGGTTGCACTCAACAATCTTCACAAAGTCTAGTGTCTATGCCATGCCCTGACCCCATCAACAAAATCAAAACACCTACTCAAAGAAAGCCCAAAACAGTTTCCAAAGAAACCGATAAGACTTGGAAACACATAGGTAAAAGAGGAAACCAACGAAACTTGAATCAAGTCAAAACTCAAAAGGGACAAATTGTTAAAAGCTCAAGAAAAGGATGTTTTATTTGTGGTAAATTGAATCACTATGCAAAAATCTGTTATCACAATCCTCAAAATCAAATGCAAGTGATTCAAAAACCACATCATGGGGTGGGATACAAAGGAAGGGATGTCTCTAAAAACAACTTTGTCAAACAAGTCTCTTCAGAAAATCAAGGTGTTAACAAAAGAAACATAATTTCCAACAAGAAGAATAGAGTTAATACTGCTAGACAAACATTTGTTTCTACAACTAAGGTTAATACGGCCAAAAGTAAGGGTGTTAATACTGCCCGTATTAATACTGTGAAAAATAACCGTATGAATCCTGCTCGTGTTAATACTGCCAAAAGTAACCTTGTTACTAAGGCTCCTATTAACAATAAGAAACAACGGCATGTCAAACCAGTATCTATTCCAATTGTTAAATCAAAAGTTGTTAACACTAAAATTGTTCAAAAAGAAAAATCTTTCAAACAAGTGTGGCAACCAAAGATCCAAGTAACTCAACCACCTATTCCCACTGATTTCTCAAAACTAGTACAAAGGAAGGTGAGTTACTTTGATGAAATGGGCAAACCCAAGTCAACTTTGGCTTGGGTTCCCACCAGAAACTAATTTCTATTGTTTATGTGCAGGTTCAGCCAACAAAAGAAAGTGAGAACAGTTGGCATGTAGATAGTGGCTGTTCCAGGCACATGACGGGCAACATGTCATGCCTACAGGACTTTGAAAAGTTCAACGGAGGATATGTTGCTTTTGGAGGCAATCCAAAAGGAGGAAAGATTACTGGGAAAGGGACAATAAGCAATGGTACACTACACTTCAAGGATGTGTACTATGTGCAACAGCTTCAATATAATCTTTTGAGTGTCTCTCAAGTTTGTGATGAGAAACACACACCAATCTTCACTGCCACAGAATGCATTATAATGAAGCATGGGTACGTCATTGATGAAAGTATGATTCTACTCAGAACACCAAGGAGAGACCATGTCTACTGCTTAGACATGTCAAAGGTTCAAATAAATTCACCTGAAGCATGCTTTCTCTCAAAAGCTACTTTAGATGAATCTACTATCTGGCATAGGAGGATGTGCCACATGAACCTAAAGAACATCAATAAACTAGTTAAATCTAGTTTGGTTAGAGGTCTCCCAAACAAGCAGTTCAACCTTGAAGATAACTGCTTAGCATGCTTGAAGGGCAAGCAACACAAAACTTCTCACAAGACAAAGGAGATTACTCTAACACCACACCTTTACATTTACTCCACATGGATCTTTTTGGTCCTACCAATGTAAAGAGTATTGCAAAGAAGTCATATTGCCTTGTCATTACTGATGATTTTTCAAGATATACATGGGATATGAGGGGGACTTAAACATTTCAACCTTTTTAAAATCAAAATTCTCCCCTCAGTGGAAATACATGTTGCATACTTTGCAACAATGTATGTCCCCAAAAAGAACATGATGGCATGAAGGCAGTTCTACTTTAGCCAACGCTATGGTGTGTTTGGCTACAGGAAGAACTTACAATTTTTCCTACATGATTTTTGAATCAATGAGAAAGAATATCGAGAACCCTCAAACTAAATTTTTAATGTATCCTCGATTTCTTCAACATTTTATTAACTGTGTTCATAAAGATCTTCCAAGATCAGAAAATCTTTTAAAATCACATGCTCACTCAAAGAAAGTTTTCACAAATATGAGACAAGTTAATAAGGGTGGACCAGCCAATGTGACTCCACTATTCTCTAAAATGTTGGTGGTCACGATTCCCACAGCTGCAGGACAAGTAACTCTACCTCTGTCCCAACCCCCAGCTACCACCATCAGTACTACGGCAATATCTGTGGGCACTAGTGCCATATCTGAAGCCAGTACTGTAGGTGGAATCCCTGAGGTTACTACGGCAGTTACTACTGCTCAGGTTCCTCCAGTTGCTACTGTGAGTTCTACTCCAGTTGCTACTGCCCCAGTCACTACTGCTAAAGTGACTAAACCCATTGTTTCATCACCTCACAAACCACCCAAAGCTGCTTCAAAGAGACTCAAGAGGGTTACTCAACCTCTTGTGTCTAAAACCATCCCTAAATCTCTCACTGCAAAAGCATTCCCTGAAACATCTTCAGGAATGCCACAAACAATAGGGGAAAACATTGAACACACCCCCTTGTTCACTGAGTTGGTCCATAAGGAGGGGGGAGACCATGTAGGGAGGGCTGATACTACTGCAGCTTTCACTTCTTCTAGTGAAGCTCATGACAATATCAACATAACTAAGACCCAAACTACGGCAACACCATCCCTTGCTGAGGACTTGTTCTCAGATTGGGAAGGTGGTCCCTGGCGCCAAGAGACCATGGGAGAGATACCTGCTTCTGCTAGGCAGGAGAGTTTCTCTATTCCCTATGATCTTCCACCTGTTGGTACCCAACAGGAAAGGGGTGAGGGTAGTGGTGGTCAGTTTAAGGAATTGATGGACATGTACCAATCTCTAATGGTGAGGGTGGAAAAACAAGAAGAGATGTTGTCTTCTCTTACTTCTTTGGTGCAACAGGTACTGGCACAACAGGCACTCCTATCAGTCCAGTTACAGCACAAAAGAATCACCACACTAGATGCTGGCACCTCTCCAAAACCATCCAGTTCATCCTCTTCAGATGACTCTCCTGCAGATGAAAACAAGGGGGAGAAAGAGGCAATAAATGTGTTATCATCTGGAGAGAGCAAGGGTGAAGAATACAAGGGAAGCACAGACACTATCATTACTGCCACTTCAAATCAAGATGAAGAAATGGAGACAGGCAGTACATTTGAGGGGGAGACAGAGTTTGATGCTGCTGATATGATGTTAGATGCAGAAGGTGAGAAGATGGAAGTTGATACTCAACTTGAGGGGGAGCAGCAGAAAGAAGTGAAACAGATGGTTGAAGAAACAGTAGACTAGATGGAAGTTGAAACTTCACTCAATGTTGCTACTGAAACACTTGCTGCGGATCAAGTTGATGCTGATGATAAAATGGTTTCTACGGACTCCATTGCTGCGGATCAAGTTACTACTGATCCTATGGTGACTAGCCCAGTTGCTGCGGATCCAGTTACTACGGACCCTATGGTGACTAGCCCAGTTGCTACGGATCCAGTTAATACGGACCCCATGGTCACCAGTCCAAGAACAGAGGATGCAGAGGCAGATCATTCATACCTGTTCACAACCATTCCTCCCACATTCTACCAAGCTTCAACTCCTTTTCAAGCAATCCAATCTGAAGCTACAACTCTTTCAACCACTGTAACAGAAACCCCTGTTTCTACTAATGATCAACAAGAAGCTGCAAATGTTCTTATAAGAACAGAAATGTCAAGAACAAGTGTGATGGCTGATGAAGACACAATAGCATCACAACTGCTTAAGATCAAAGAAGAGAAGCAGAAACAAGACAAGGAAAAAGAAGAAGAGGAGAGAAAGAAGATGTTAGCTGAGCGAGTTGCAAAACAGAGAGCATCAGCTGCATTAGGTGAAAAACCAATACAAACCTCTCTAACCTTACCTGAACAATCTGCAGGTATGTCTGTTTCTACAGGGAGATTTGGCTATGTCACAGTGGATAAGAAAAAGAAGAAAGTACAAAGAGTTGACCTTGATGCTGAACAAGAAAAAGGAAAAGGCAAATCCATTGTTGTGGAGAAATCAAAGACTGAAGAAGAAAGAATTACTCAGGAAGCCTTTAATTTTCAAGGTCTGACAGCTGAAGAGATGGAAGTGCTCAGACAAGAGCATGAAGAAGCAGAATTATTTAACAGAATGGCTGCTGAGAAAGAAGAGGAGGAAAGAGCAAGAAAGAGGAAGATAGCTCAGAAGATGAGCTCCATGCTAAACTGAATACAGCTCCAACTCCAGAAGAAAGAGAAAGATTGGAGAAAATTGCTGCAGAGGATGCAATCAAAGCAAAGGAGATGTATAATGAAGAACTCCTTCAACATCTTTGTTCTCAAGGCCAAGTTAGAGCAGATTTCGAGTATGGAATGCAGACTCTGGAAGAAGATGAAATTGCTCTAAAACAAGCAAAAGCTAAAGCAAAGCCTGAGAAGAAGAAAGTGTCCAAGTCTACTCAAATAAAGTTAGCTGAAGATAGGGAGAAGTACACTAAGTACCTCAAAAGCAAAGGTCACAGTGGTAGATCCTTAGGCCCTATGAAGTTAACTAACATGTTGGACCTTGTGAAGGAAGAAAGACAAAAGGAAGCCAGAAGGGAAGCTGCTCTTGCAAAGATTCAAGAGAAGAAAAACAAAGCATTAGAAGCCGCCCTTAAAACTGGAAGAAAGGTGTTCATTCAACCAGAACCTGCACCTGTTGAAGAGAAATCTCAAGAGAAGCCCAAGCCCAAAAGACAGAAAAGACCATCAAAAAGGATTCCTCTAGCTAAAAGGAGGATAAATGATGATGCTGCTGCTTCTCAACAAGAAAGTCCTAGTGTTCCATTCATGGATGCCAAATCAGAACCTGAAGACATGGAACAAGATCCTCCGGTGACTGATCAAGGGGGAGATGAAGAAGCACTCAAGTTCAATCCAATGGGATATTCTGAGTATATTCATCATGAAGAAGGACTGAGGTTTACTCCATTGGCTAAGAGACTTCCAATGATTATTGACTGGAAGTTCATTGGTGGGCAGAAGAATACTGAATATGAAGTTAAAAGACAAGATGGATCAAAGAAGATACTTCATGCCTTCCATGAAGCCATAAGAGTTTTTGACAGGGATGACTTGGAAAGAATGTATCACATAGGCAAGACAAAGTATTCTCATCAAAGAAGAGCTTGTTCAGGAACTGATCTTGCTATGGACATTCTATGTGGGCTATTTGAACCAGGGTACAAGAAGAAGAGCTCAGTGTTCAAGAAAGGAGGTCCAAAGAATCCAGTCATCAGGTGGTTTATCTATGATCGTAGTGGTGTCTACTCCATCAGAAGAAATGAGGGAGCCATGGAATTCTACTTGGTTGATATGCAATATCCTCACGGGCTGAAGACATTGGAAGAAATGATAGAGGTGAAGCTTAATGGTCTTCATGATTCAGACCTTGCACATGAGCTAGTTTGGAGAATTCTAGTGCAAATCACAGAGGAAAAACACAAAGGCACCGAAAGTGATTGGCCTAAACAAAGATGATCAAAATACTTGTAAATGATTAATCATCGTTTGTAAAAAGTTAGAACTGTTGGAGTATAAAACTTGTACTTTTGATGTGTCATAAAAGTTCAAGGTTAGGGGGAGATTGTTGGGTTATAACTTAGCTAAAATAGTTTAACCATGAACAATTCA
This sequence comes from Senecio squalidus, assembly GCA_910822075.1. Classification (NCBI taxonomy): domain Eukaryota; kingdom Viridiplantae; phylum Streptophyta; class Magnoliopsida; order Asterales; family Asteraceae; genus Senecio; species Senecio squalidus. The sequence goes on from CAJVGC010000060.1 coordinate 5,477,735, forward strand.
CTTAACAAACAAGAATAGTAACTCAAACTATTAATACGGAAAATATTAAGAGTTACTACGGAAGAACAAGTTAGTACGGCTGTCCAACAAGTTACTACGGCTGGTCAAGTTACTACGGTGATATTGAAGTTACTACGTGCATAGTCAAGATACGGAAGAAGTCAAGACACGGAAGACCAACTTTCCTTGCAAGTATAATCTAAGTTATAGAATTATAATTAGGTTATGTTTCCTTTTGTTAATTAGATAGAGTTTCCTTAATTCTAGATAACGATATATTTAGATAAGGATAGAAGTTGTTTCCTAGTTTATCTAGGTCGGCGTCAAGGTCTATATAAAGATAGATCCTTGTATTCATAAAAACACGTTGTATTGATATTCTTAAGATTAATACGATTGAGGCTTATAATTCGGCAATACTTTTTGTTTATTCGTATTCATAATTCATTGTTCGATAACTCGTAATATTGAAGTGTTCATCCGCTGCTGAACTTCTTCAATAGATCTCGATCTTAACGTAGGCAAATATATTAGTTTACATAGACTAATACGATCCTGACACCTAACTATCCCAAAGTATCTTAAAGAAGCTTCCAAAATGGCCATCTTGGTTAGGGGTGACCGAAAAAATCGAGAACTGACTTGGATTAGAAAACCGATCGAGTTTGGATCGGAACCGAGACTGAACCGGTTATGGTGGTCCAGTTCTCGGTTCTTAAAAATATGTAAACAAAATTCTGGTCCAGTTCGTGTCTAAACCGACGGTCCACTCGATTTGGACCGAAAACTATATAACTTTTGTATAGATCTGGACTTTGTTTCTTTTGATACGTTTTTTGTTTTTACTATTCGTATTTGGTTTCGTTTTAGTTTTTTACTTGCCTATTACGTATTTACGTTTATGATTTGTAATTCGATACAATTAGTTTTTGTGTTACTTATTGGTTCGGTTTGATATTATGATTATGACACCTATCGTTTAACTTACTTTTTTCTTAGTGACATTTTTTTCTTTCTTAAATTGGATAACCTTTATTATTACTATGATGTGTATTGTGTGGAGTATTAAAACCGAAATGAACCGAGAAACTAAAGGACCGACTAGGAACCGGACCGGAAATGATCCGGAAAAAACGGTCCGGTCTTCGGTCCACCGTTTCTTCATTTTCTTGTCTCGATCCGATCCGATTTTCTACCAGTTCAGTCCAATCCGTGCCTTTTGAACACCATTCACGAAGAATGGTGAATGTTAATATGTTCTTGTTTTTTTACTTTTAAAAACTTGATAAAACTTGTATTATAAATTAATTGGATAACTAGTTTATAAATTTTAAAAAATTGTTTTTAGATTGACACCATGATGGACCCACTCAGTGAAGGTGTTGTATTGATGCCACGTATCATCGTACATATTTGATTTCTGTCTTTCCTCGAACACGTTGATTTATAGATTCTATGACTATCATGTTTTGTTGTTATTGTTGATGTGCTATCACATTCGAAACAATCTCTTTTTAGTAATTCACGACTATTTCCGACCGGGTACAACTTTAATCCATTCTGTTAGCTAAGGGTTCAGAAACGATCACGAGATATCCTAATTCTAATTAGATGAAAACCTTCAATGTTTATAGATATAATAAGGGAAGTGATTTTTTCACTTGAATTTTTTATTTATTTACTTAAATTTAAACTCAATTGACAATTATAGCCTCAACTCTATTTTTATTATTTTGTCCACTTTTTTCTTCATACATTTAAAATTAAATTAATTGACATACCTCTAAACCATTTTACCCTAATTTTTACCCTACTTTTTTACTTACCCTACTTTTTTACACTCAGCGATCAACAATCTCCAATCGGTAAAATAAACTTGGGTTCTTTATCTGGCGCCACCCATTCTTTGCGAAAGGTACTTCTCGAGTGATGAATTAACTTATTACCTTTTTTTTTTTTTCTTTCTTTTTGTCAATTTCACGTAGTCCATAGAAGTTGGAGTTTGAAAAAGTTAATCATGTATTAGTTAATGAACCATCACATACACACCATTATCCTCTGTTTTTTACAGTCTTCAATTTTTGTTCAACGTTTTTTAGAAAAAATTCTTTGAAACTAATTACAATAAGATTTTATCCTCACATGTTCTGGAATTCTCTTTATTCCTATTTCTGGTATTGCAGCGAGTAGAAATCAAAGTGATAGTTGTATAATACAACAGAATGTGATTAAATGTTTGATGGAATTGGCTAAAAACAAGTAATGACCATATTATAAGTAAATACATCATATTTTCATGAGTTTGATGGAATTGCATATACCCTACTATGAATTATAGTCGCCAAAAAAAACTCTTGGATCATACTTTACAAACCATAAGTACTTTAAAAACTCATTGATCATACTTACTTTTTTCCTTACCGTTTTTATTGAATTCCATCGCATAGTCCGGATGCACTCCTGTATTATTATACAACTTAATTATGTGTATTTCGTTGAATTACTTTTTGGAGTGCAAAATTGAAGCCTTAATCCAATACTTGGGGACTTGGATTAGGGGTTGGTTGTAATCTGGATTCTCCAGAATATTACCGTCTTTTGTGTACCATCATGAGGGTACCCTACTAAGCATTAAAGGTTTGATGGAATTGCATATACCCTACTAGAAATTGTTAATTACCGGTTTGCATGAAATTGGGTTTTAGTATTTATTAGTAGAATCAAAGGTAAAATAAGAGGGAGGGTATAATTGTCAATTGAGTTTAAATTTAAGTGAATGGATAAAAATCTAAAGTGAAAAAATCACCTCCCATATAATAAGGGCTAATTGTTTGTAAATGCATCGAATTTTACATTCAAAACTTTAAATTGGTCTATTGTATGTATATAACTTTCAAAAATCCATATTTTATATATCCAACCAATGAAATCTTAGCAAAACGATGATGTGGCAACTTACGTGACACATTATATGGATGACACGTATTGTTGAATACATACAATAGCAGATTTTTGAAAGTTGGATACATACAGTAGAGATTTTTGAAAGGTAGATACATACAATAGACCAATTTAAAGATTGATGCATACAATAGTTTTGGATGTAAAATTCGATGCATTTCCAAACAATTAACCCAGTAGTCTAACTAAGGATTAAATGACTTATTCATTTAAACTTATTAAATGGACGAGGTTTTCCCAATTTAGGTTATCCAATAAGGAGGAGTTAATCTATCATGATATTGTTTTTAGCCCTTTCCCTGGCTATAGGCTACGCCGATATGCTTTACTTTAGAGAGGTTCGAACCTTAGACTTTTTGTAAGGATAACACTTGATATTTCTAAGGTGGCTATCTAAACATATAAACTTATAGAGTATTAATAGCTACTATTTATATCGTCCCATAATAAGTGTCTACTTCTAAGTTTTAATCAATAAAAAAAAGTTATAAAAAAGACTTTATAATATATGTTTGTATTTTTTTTTTAAGGCATGTCGTCATCACCGGATAATCTAAACACGGAAAATGAAGTCTCAAAGGAGCGAAAGACATTAGAAAAAGGCGCGAACGGGTTAAAAACACAAGATGAAGGCGGAAATGATCGAAAAACCGACGAGAAAGAAAATAAACAAGGCGAAGATAGTGGATTTTTTGGTAAGGTGATGGGTTTCATGACTGACATTGGCGAAAAGATTGAAGAGAAAGTAAGATTTGGAAAGCCAACCGCGGAGCTTGCTGCAGTTCATATATCTAAACTAAATCTTAAGCAGGCTACTCTTGTTGTTGATGTTCTCGTCGCAAACCCAAATCCGGTTCCTATTCCTCTAGTTGATATAAACTACTTGATCGAAAGCAAAGGACGAAAACTAGCTTCGGGGTTGATTAGGGACGCTACAACCCTACGTGCACGCGGTTCTGAAACTATAAATATACCAGTAACACTTGTATATGATGACTTAAAAACAGCATATGCTGATATTATACCTGGAACTATCTTACCTTACAAGGCTAAAGTTGACCTCATTGTCGATGTGCCTGTTATCGGTAAGCTCACTCTGCCTATTGAGAAATCCGGGGAGATCCCCATACCTTACAAGCCTGATATTAGTATCGAAAGAATCAACTTTGAAAAATTCTCGTTTGAAGAAACTGTAGTGACTCTACATTTGAAACTGGACAATAAGAATGACTTTGACTTGGGGCTTAATCGACTAGACTATAAGATTTGGTTACGTGATGTGAGTATTGGAGGAGCCGAGGTTACAAAAAATGCAAAATTAGTTAAAAATGATGTTAGTGAGCTTGATATTCCGTTCAGCTTTAGGCCTAAGGATTGCGGTTTGGCTATGTGGGACATGATCAGAGGAAAAGGGATCGGTTACTCTATAAATGGACACATTGATGTGGATACACCCTTCGGAAAGATGAACATGCCTTTTGAAAGAAAAGGTGGTACTACCACGTTTAAAAACAAACCAGTCGATGGGGAAGACGACTCCAAGGTACATTTATATTCATTCGATTGTTTGCTAGTTCTTGCATGTACTCATTATTAAGCGTACATCAAAATTATAAGTGAAAAAACGAGTGGATTTGATGTGTTCGGTAAAAGATCAATACAAGTAAACTTTTCGTATGGGTTGTAATTAATCCTATAAACAAAATCAAAATCATAAGACATATAACTATGACTCGTGTATATTCTCATTTTGCGCAGAAAACAGAGGAAGCTTCGGCATAAGTGGCTGGTAATGTAGCTCCTGCTACTTTGAGAAAAATTGGACCATCAGTTTGTATACGAGAATACACATAGTTTTACTGCTCAAGGTAGTTTAATGTACGTGGAGATCTGTAAACGATGCTTTTATCTGATTGTCACTAAATGTAATGTTACCGATTAGTCATGCAGATAGTTATGACTTATCTGTAAACGATGCTTTTATCCATATTGCTAGTTTACGTTATAGAGATGCCAGTTTGATCGATTAGGCATTGTTAAATCGAATGCGTAAATTTAAAAAAATGTGCATAGTTTGATAAGAGTGTTACTCCCCGACTGACAAGTTATTATCGATGCTAGTCGAAAATTAGTATGTAAAATACAATTGCAAAAGTCGTACTATGAATAGAATGATCTAATTTAGGAAGTAACCATTTGAATACATACGACATGTTTGATCTAATCATCTTCAGTATCTTGCAGGAGAACACCTCTTACCTTTGATCTGCAATTTGCCAATTCGGAATACAAAATAAAAATGCAACATAGATAAGGAAAAAAAATATCGTCATACTCAAATAAAACGAGTATGAATCACATACTTATGCTTTTATAATCATTTCAATTACGTCGTTTTTTTCAAAAAAAATTTGAAATCACCTTAGCATAAATGGTTCACATTCTGTTCTGGAAATTGTTCTGTTCCTAGTCTTATTGGCTTTTTGCCCAAATCGACTATTTATAGTAGTTATTCTATTACTCTATTACGACAACAATAATGCAGGTGATTATGATTTTGAGAGTAAAAGTACCCATTGATGAGCATTATTGTTTTTGAAGCTTTTAACCCGATAAGAACAAGTGTTGTCAAAAATTGAGGTCACTAACCTGCGATGAGCTGGTAAAACACGCTTAGACGCTTTCATGGGGCTTGGATTCTTATCAGATTGTTTGCCTGTGAACAAATATGCAAAGAACAAAAAAACTCTCATGTATCTCTCAAAAAAGGCTTAAACATACGACATGTAAACACAAAGAAGAAACCATTTATTCACGATAGCAAAGTCTATACTTTTTCCCCCTCTGGGCGGATTTTGACCCGTTTCACCCGTTTGACCCATATGACCAGTTTTATATTTAGTTATGTTTTTATTACCCATTTGACCTATTGGGGATAAAACATATCAAGAAACGACCCAGTCAAATGGGTGGAAACTACCACCTCTGCTCCTGGCACGAAGTTTCTAGCTGTCGACTAGTCGTATTTGCAGAAGACGACCAATTTATGCAGAAGACGGGGGCCTTAATGGCAATTCTAGGCCTATATAGTCATGTAACTATGTTGTTAAAGTTAGAGTATCTCAGTTTATTCTCACTATTGAGCGTGCTTCCAATTTTAAGTTTTAACAGAAAGAATTATACGAACCTGATATATCGAGGGTGGTAGCAGATGAAGTATCTGCCGATGTAATTACGTCATGGATCCTCTGCGACTTATGCCTATTTGAAAAAAGTAGCCCATCAAGCTGTTTCTGAAGATGTTCACTCTTTTCCTGATAAAACAAAAATAACACCACACTTGCGTAACTAATCTGTACCATTTGACAACATCTTGAATCTCATACACTTCGCATATCATATTTTGTGTTAATTGGAGGAGAAAAGTTGGACAGGTCGGGTTGGGTAAAAATTAAGACAGGTTTGGTTAAACAGGTATATTATTAGCTCCTGTAGAAACAGATCAGGTCGGGTTGAGTAGACCCTTCAAACACTTTTTTGTCCATTAATATGAAATTTATAAATAATTAATGCGTTCACTGTAATTATAAACAATATTGTAACAAATAATAATGTGAACCACTGAAAAAAAACCACGATTAAGGAGGATGAATTAGTAGACTTTGGGCGACTTTCCCCCCTTTCATCTATTTGACCCGTTTTGCATATAACACGGCCAAAGTCGACCCATCCATAGTTGATAGGTAAATGGGTCGAAATTGCAGCCCTTGTGCTAATATATCTCCACGTCGTAGTTCATACAAGAAATAACATACCCGTTCAGCTGAAAGCCTTTTGGTCAACTGGTTACGACCCTCTTGCTCTAAGGACAAAATACATTGTGTTAGTTTACTGTCACTACAGCAAAAGGACCGAGTGACAGTGTCGAAAAGTTACAGTTTATAAAACTTTGTTCTACGAATAATAGTAAACTTTAAAGTAAAGAAAGAAAAGAATATTACCTTGAATTAGCAACATTTGATTGCTTTTATATGTTCTGTACATATCAAGAGAAAAGCTCGCCATCGCCTCACTTGCAGCAGTACCAACAAGCCTACATAGAGTAAGAGAGATTCTTGGCATTCCCTTCGACTTCTGAGCAATTAGGCTCGCAGATTCAACTTCTACAACCACATTAACTACATTAACCATTCATGAATACTAATCATTGACGGTTAACAACTAACTACAAAAAAAAGGTTTATAAATACCATGTGAATTTGATTTCCCCTCCATAACAAGCTTCACATCCCCGGACTTTATCGAACTAACAAGGTATTCCAGAAACTCGGACCAGGAACCACCAATCCCAATATCATCCCTCTGTGTAAGGATTAAATGATCACTTAATACATTAACTTTCAAATATTGCTATTGTATGTATAAAGTCATACGTGGCATTGGCATCCATATAAGATGCCCCGTCATATGTTTGCAAGTGTTTAATTTGTCAGATACATCACTAGCGGTATTTCAAAGTTAGGTATATACATATACAATAGACCAATTTAAAGTTATATTACATATTTCCGTATGTATCTAACTTCTAAATATTGCTACTGTATGTATTAAGTCATACGTGGCATCCATATAAACTAACACGTCATATGTTTGTAAGTATTTAATTGGTCAGATACATACACTAGCGGCATTTCAATGTTAGTTATATACATATACAATAGACCAATTTAAAGTCGGATACGTGTAAGATGTAAGATAAAGTTAACCATGTCATCCAACTGTTGAACTGATCGAACTGCTTGAAAACATGTTTCGAAACAATCTGTAACATGAACTTTGAGTTGACCAGGATCCGGTGCATAAACTTGAAACAAGAATGGACGAACCGAGCCCGAGCCCGAGCCCGAGCCGGAGAACTCTACCTTGGCTTCACCGAGTAAGGGTTCAAAATCTTTCAATTCCATTTTTAAAAACAAAAATACGATCCTGTGTATAATTAACAATTATTGTGTTATTAGGGTTTAAGGTTTAAAATCAAGGAGTAACATGAGCATGCTTTGACTTACCGAATCGATGATTCTGTTTCTGGGAGAGAGTTTGGAAAGCGGGGGAAAAAATATAACCGATTTATAGTTTACATTGTTCTAAGGGTTTTGTTTCAATTTAAAGTTTACATTGTTCTAAGGATATATATATATATATCAATTTAAAGTTTCATATCTATAAATGCAACCATTGTACCCAGGGTCGAGTTTAGTATGAGCTAAGGCAGGTCCTCGGACCTACCTTAATTTTCGAATCGTTTAGAAACGATATAGACTTTTTTCGTAGGACATACCTAAAAAAATTAGAAGGACCTGGCTAAGATAATTATTTTACAGAACTATAACAAAAGAATGTGCTAGTGCAGTGGTTACTCCCTTCTGTGATGTTGAATCTTAAATTTTTTTTGGCCAAGGGTTCAAATCTCACCCAACACATTTTTTTTATATTCTTTTTTTAACTATTGGGTTGTATAATTTACAAACAATCCTTTATGTTTTCTAAAATTATCTTTTAATATTCTTTAATCATAACAATTATTCTTGTTGAGTAGTAGTATTCATATTTCATTTTACCACAAATATGTGACTAAAACTCATAAATACACAATAAAATTATAAACTTGAAAATTTATCAAGTTTATTAATTATGTTATATGAACCATACACTTTATTTTAAAGTTAGCAAACAACATTGACAATATCATGTTAAGTAAACACGATTTTACTTATTTCCATATTTATTGTTAAAATTCGTGGAACGTATACGCCTTACATAAACTTATATGAAATATTGTGACTTAACTACTTAAGCATTGTATTGTTTGATAATCGATATTACTTTTATTTTATGTATATTCGTAGTAATCTTCGACCGACCCGTTTAACATTTCCGAACCGCTCGATCCATTACTTTTTGTCGTCTAAATTGTTTTAGGACCTACCTTCATTATCATCCTAGACTCGCCCCTGATTGTACCCACTTGAAATTAAGGTTGTTAAAATCGAGATCATGTTTACAGAATCGTACGATCCTATAAGTGAAAAAATATCATAGTTTGCATGGAATCGGTGTAGAGGTAAGATCGTAAGATCGGGCCGTAAGATCGTAGGATCGCTAGCCGATTCAATCTTACTGTTTCTTTTTTGTTTTTTTTATATGACATTTCATTTAAAATGTTATTTTCGTATGTTTTTACCACACATATATAATAAAATCGAAACCTTATAATATCATTCAAATTGTCTAGATAATAAATATAACCATCTTTATATCATTCAAAATTATTAAAACAAATTATAAATTATTAATACTAATAATAAGTTAAAAGATTGACCCTAATTAAATTTATTATTTCAAATGCTACCGTCTAATATTAAAAAAAATTTATGACTTGCTAATTAATAAATATCAAGGATAATATTGTATTATTTCTTTCATCATTTTAAATGTTAGACATATGAACTTTTATTTAACAAATGATATAAATTTTGAATAAATTTCATATACTTTGTATAGCATATAAATTTTATATAGATCATAATATTTTGGGTTATTTTGGTGGGATTTTACTATCTCGATCCGATCTTACGATTCTGATTTGACAAAAAATGATCCGGGATAAAATCTCGATCTTGACAACCTTGTTTAAAACTATACATAAATTAACAAGAAAATCACTCTATAACTTTTATGTTTTTATAGAAATAACTTTTTTTTAAAGTTATATATGAATAGAAAAGGAAGTGACATATAAATAACAATATTTTTTATACAAAGAGAAAAAATAGTCAAAATATGTATAATTATTTCTTTATTCTTGTTTTTGCTGATTTCCATTGAATCGAGTCAAACTTGTATTTGCTGTTTTAGAAGAAAAACTAATGATAAATTAATTACAAAGTAAACAATAACTAAGTAATTAAATATCACAGTAAATGCAACATAAAGGTCTAAAAGAAATATTTATTAACAAATAGGCTATATAATAACCTATTATTATTCTCTAATTCATCAAAAACATATAATGGAATCTTGGATAAAAACTTGTTGCATTTGCATTTTACTTCTTTTTTCATTTGTTTCTCCAACATATACATGTTTCATCGAACGTCATTGGCGGATTTTCATCACCAATGTTATAACCGATGATATTGTAGCTCGTGTTCAATCAGGGGATGATGATTTGGGAAATCATACCATTCCATTTAATACTAATTATAGCTGGGAATTTTGTAGAAGAATGGATAGACGTAGTCTTTTTTTTGGCTCATTCTGGTGGGGGTCAAAGTTTCAAACATTAGACTTGTATAATAAAGATATTGATCGATTTTGTCATACTAAAGATTCTCGTGACGATAGATGTTATTGGATGGTAAGGAGGGATGGTTTTTGGATATCTCGAAGGAATTTACCATTTCCGGATAGTTGGAATGTAATGAGATCGTGGACTAATTAAGAGATCTGTATCCATCGGTTGATGTATTTGTATTAACGGTTAATTATGAATAAAAACTTAATTATTTCTCTCTTTTGATGGCTAATTTGTTTTGCATTGCTTTAATGATTATTTCAAGCAAAACCTAATAAATTGATTTGTTAAACAGATTTTTACATAAAAAATATTATTTGTTGAAGAGATTTTTACATGAAACAACAGTTAATAAATGATTTCAATTTAAACATTTTATAAAATTCATATTTTAAAAAGATTTAAATCAGTAATATATCGGTCAGTATGCAACTCACACAACACTAGATACATCATCCATTGAATTGATCTAGAGCACTTGACAAATGATACTTCAAAACACGACTTAGTTTTTTTTTCTTTTTCCCGTTAAACAATAGCTTGTGAACATGTTTTTTGTTTTTCGATCATGCTTTATCATGTTTGTAAAAACATTAATAGTTATAACAAATGAGGACATAAATGCATATCAAACCTAAAAAGCCTAATAAGAAAGCCATCCAATATTAGTGATAAACTGATAATCGGTTCTAAATTTAAGGCCAAAAGATGTAAGCGAAGATGTGCATGCAATAATATAACATAGGTTTGGTAATTTTAGGTGACCAATAAAAACAAGAATTTTGTAATGACAACATTGTCTGGAAAGTTTTTATATGTTCTATTGTCTTATACTTTGTCTTGACGCAGATGCCATGAGTACGGTGTCATCCTCATAACGTGTTATCACTATATAGAAAGGTTGTTTGTTACCTTCTTTTTTCTCACACTTATAAAAAATATGAACAAAATTATCAATTTGTTCACACCTAAAAGTGTGTCTAAAATCTAACATTTAAAAGTGTGTAGAAATATAAACCTTGTTTACATTTAAAAGTGTGTAGAAATATAAACCTTGTTTACATTTAAAAGTGTGAAAATCAATTTGGCACACTTGATTTTCTCATGCTAGAGGAACCGTGAAGAAATTGAGTATCACAAATTACCTTCCACATTTTTAAGTGTGGATAAACTTTATATTAGTTCACGCCTGTAAGTGTGAACATTTTATTTCCATAATTATAAGTGTGAAAATCTTAAATTTCTTCACATTTTCAAATGTTAAGATTTTTGATACATTTTTAAACGTGAACAAATTGATTAATTTTTTCACACTTTTTAAAAACATGAACAAATAACTGTGAAAATAATATATTTTTTTGTTATAGTGTATTATGCCAATTTATTTTCCTGTCTTTTAACTATTAATGTATATGAAAATTCAAAATAAACAAATAAGTTACAAATTTTAGTATGATGATTTGTTAGTATTTTTAGTGTATCGTAAATACGTAGTGTTTAAAATTATGTTTATATAGAAATTATTTTTAGGTGTTACGCTGACATGACTATAAATACTTTGATAAAATTACAGCAAAATTTACGCCAACTCGTAGATTTGTGGTTGACAAAATCCTAAAAAAGAAGAAGGATACTTCTTCTAAATCTCATTTTTTTTGAAAAAATAGTTCATGTGTCACAAACATATACATCAATGTGTCCACTTTTTAAAGTTATATGGTTGTTTCTATCCTGAATGAGTGACTCAAACCTTTATTCATATAGATCTTTTTTAAATTTGGGGGTGTTTGTTTTGGTTTATATAAATGGTTTATGGCTTGTTGTTATTTTACCTTATGTTTTATAACCCAAATTTTCATGCTTATGTAACTAATTATGGACTTATTACGGTTTATTACGTCATAATAAACAATAATAAACCCATAAACGGTTATGTAAGCCAAAAAATCCAAACTTATAAAAATAAACCAAAATATCAATAAACTATAAACTTGTCATGTAAATACAAACAAACATCCCCTTAGTATAATAACTCAACACAATATTAATTACCGAACTACACTTGAAGTGAACACTAATTCATGTTGGACCCATTTAAAAATTTACTTTTACTTTATTACATTTTAACATTTTTTCTATATATTTATTTTTCAATTTTATCATTTAAAGTTTTCGGGATTAATCATTAAATTTCTTTGCTTATTCGTATTCAATTGTTTTTATCTTCTTATATTGGTGAACATTACATAACCAACATGCATTTTGTTAGCGTTATACCGTCGTAACCCATTAATCTATAAATCATGGGTTTAATTTTCGTTTGAGATAAATATAAATATTCGTAGTGTTAGTAGGTGGATGAGTAATTTTCTTTCTAAAATAAAGTGACCGATATAAAACACGGGGTAATAAAAACCCCATTAATATCAATGTCAATATTCGTCTCTATATCATTGTAAGGCCACGGGCATACAAGAACAAGTGCACGAGCTCCCTGGGCATAGGCATCGTAAGGCGAGGTATATCGTAACACCACGCCAAGCTCCTCTTTCTCCCTTCTTTTTTTTCGTCGTTTGTGTATATAATGTATTTTAATTAGTGTAAGTAGTATTTCCGTCTCCGATGTAAAAAAGTAATGCTTATAAGAGTTAATGATGTGACGTTGATATGTTCATGGATTTTTGAAATCCGGGTTAGATCCAAACCCCTTTTAAGGCTGCCAACCAAACCAGCAAAAAGCTAAGTTGTTGTCATACATAGCTGTTATCCCCTCCTACTTACCGGTCCCAATCATTGTTTTCTTCTTCAATTTTTCTTCCTCAACCACCATCCAATCCATTATTATTATTATTTATTATTATTATTAGTTATTATAATACAATTTAGGTGTTTATGTTTGGCTTATATAAACGGCTTATTGCTTATTATTTATTGTTATTTCGACTTATATTTTATAAACTTAAATTTTTCGGCTTATATAACTAATGGATTTATTAAGTCATGATAAATAATAATAAGTCCATAAATAATTACAAACAAAAAATCAAAAATTAAAAAATATAAACCGAATCCATAATATAATAATATCTTTGTTCATATCATCATAAACCCATTTGATCAAAAAAATGCCTGCTTGGTGGGGAAAGAAATCATCATCTAAGAAGAAAGATGAAGACAAGAATTTGAAACAAAAACAGAAACATAGTAGTATAGTATTGGCCCCACGAGGGTCTGGTTTTTCTGGGTTTGATTCTGATGTAATTGGACATCCTTTACCTCAACCGACAACAACAACAACAACATCGTTAAGTGATGTACAAGGATATGTTTCGGTTTCTTCAAGTGGAGGAGATTCTTCTGTTTCATCTACTGCTGATAATAATAATAATGATCATTTCACTATTTTCAGGTTTGGTTTTTTTGGTATTTGTTTTATGTTCATTAAGGGTGTTTGTTTGGGTTTATACAAGGGGCTTATGGCTTATTGATATTTCAGTTATGTTTCATAAGTCCGGATTTTCCGGTTTATATAGCCGTTTATGGGCTTATTACAGTTTATTAGGACATAACAAACAGCCATAAGCCCCTTATCCAAACCCAAACAAACACCCCTAATTAGCTTATGATATATGAATAGGTAAGCTCGTTTGAGCTATCTCGTTTCCGTTTATTAGTGGGGAGAATCTTGGGGGAATCATTCCCTAGTTGCCCCCCCGCTCCCAAAGTGAGCGGGCGGGGGTTCATAGGAGCGACTTAACGTAAGGTTTGTGGTAGCGTACCGACCAAACGATCTAGCCCACCAGTTGTATTAACTTTTTCTCCCTCCAAAATGAAATGTTGCAATGGTTGGATGTACTTGTTTGTTTAAACTGCTAATCCCAAAAAAATCTTTAGTAATATGATAACAGTTTTTCGGTGTCAGAACATACGATTTTCTATCAGAACTTCCTTTTTGTTTCAGTCATATCTTATGACGCCTTGAACTCTGAACTTTGATTGCATCACTTGAATTATCCCTATATTGTTTTCGTGATACCCAAAGACGAAAGTTGGGTCTAAATAGTTTATAATGAAAGTGTAATTGTTCACGGTTCATGTCGATTTTCCATTCAAATTATACCCATTATCTAACACATTTTGCCAAATGAGGTAAAACTTTGTTTGCAAGTGTTTAAATTGGTCGGAAATATAAATGTCAATATTTGAAAGTTAAATAGATGCGATAGACTGGTTTAAAGATGGATACATATTACAAAGTAAAGTTTGAAACTATGTTCAACTTTAATCCGAAATCTATAGCATTTATATTGCTTTAAATGAGTCTATTGTATTTATCTAAATTTCAAATATCCCTACTTTTTATATCCAGACATACGTGGCATCCATATATTCTGTCACATGAGCTGCCATGTTACATGTTTGCAAATGATTAATTGGCCGAATGATGAAATAGAGACATTTGAAAGTTAGACACATACAATAGACATGTTTAAAGTTGCATACATACTATAGATTTAAGAGTAAACTTGTATGCATTTCCCGATATATATCCCTATTCTATTTTTATTCTCACCATGTGAAAATATTCATTTTCTTGTGACAGAGGAGGAGCATATGGGGAGGCGAAGTTGAGCCCTCAACCGAGAAGTCCGGGTCCTGGATCAAGGGTTGGGACAACAACCACATCACCACTTCATCCGCGATTTGTAGGATCAAGTCTTGATTCTCCCAATAAAAGAGTAGATGAGTGCCATCCACTACCACTTCCACCGAGTTCACCTACCAGCCCTCCTGCTCCATTGCCTGCTACCAGAATTTGCAGCTCTCCTACTAGACCTTCTGTTATGTCCAATGTGAAAAATGTTGGTATAACCGAAAACTTCAATAATCAGTTGTCCAAGTGGAGGAAAGGAAGACTATTAGGTAGAGGCACTTTCGGGCATGTCTATCTTGGATTTAACAGGTCTGAATGCACATTTCTAATTTAGTTACTCAAGTTTATCAGGCGTTTCATTTGAAAATGTGCATTTAAATTTATTTCCGGTGTTGTATCTCTTTATGTTTTAATAGTGAGAGTGGGCAGATGTGTGCAATTAAAGAAGTAAAAGTTGTTTCGGATGATCAGTCATCAAAAGAAAGTCTCAAGCAATTGAACCAGGTCTATTCTTCGTCTTTTTGATGGTTCTATGTGATTTAAAAAATTTCATCTTTAATTGTCATCGGTTTGCAAAGCGTATGACCTTCTTTGACTGAGGTCACTTTTTTGTTGACAGTTTGTTTTCTTTTTCAACAGGAGATCACTTTGCTCAGTCAGCTTTTACATCCAAACATCGTTCAATATTATGGAAGTGAACTGGTATTCTTTTGTTTAAGGATTACGTTTGACTGACTAGTTAGTTACAACAGTATATGTCTTACCCTGTTCAATATTCGACAAAAAAATCTCAACTTGTTGAGTTCCTTTTATGCGTCTCAAATCCACGAAAAGCTCGGAAATTCTCTCTTTGGGATATTTAGTACAAAGCTTCAAATTTGGATTCACAAAATAGTTAACATTTCTCTTACGATGTGCCTAGTTTTAATAGCTGTAAACTTGACATCCATATTCAATAGGGGGAAGAAACACTATCGGTTTACTTGGAGTTTGTATCCGGTGGTTCTATTCACAAGTTACTTCAAGAATACGGACCATTTAGGGAGCCCGTAATTCAAAATTATACTAGGCAAGTTCTAAGTGGGCTCGCCTACTTACATGGTAGAAATACCGTACACAGGTAACTAACTCTTACATTTTTAGAAAGACAGACTTTCTCGTGTATATAATTTTTATGTTAATAAGAAATTTGTATTCTTCGGCAGAGATATTAAAGGTGCAAACATCTTAGTAGACCCGAATGGCGAAATTAAGCTTGCCGATTTTGGCATGGCAAAACATGTACGTCTCTACCCATAGTCCTTAAACAAAAAATGTATCGATTTTATATTAATCTCTTTGGTTTTCTTCAGATAACAAATTGTACTTCGATGCTCTCGTTCAAAGGAAGTCCATACTGGATGGCACCAGAGGTAATTCTCTCGTAACTCTACACATGTTAAAGTGTCGTGTGGCTTTAATTAAAACTCATGCTCGTTTTTAATCTTAGGTTGTAATGAATACAAATGGTTACAACCTTGCTGTTGATATCTGGAGCTTAGGATGTACAGTTCTTGAAATGGCAACATCGAAACCTCCTTGGGGTCAATACGAAGGGGTATTACTCTCTTTGGTCCATGATTCGTAAATTTTGATTAAAAATTCCCCTGCTTATTTGTTCAATGTTTCATGACTATTTACCAAGTATAATTGAAATTGATTCTTTCGTTCATGATCTTGTTACTTTTCTCTTGTCAAAGGGCGTTTTAGGTATTTTTCAAAATTATGTATAAAGTCGTATGTTAATTTTCTTTGGTACATAGGAAGTTGTTAATGATCTTATATCCGTATTTAGGAACTGTGTTGAAGAACTTGCACGAGGCTTTTTCCTTACATGTGGTTTTACAGGTGGCTGCAATATTTAAGATCGGAAATAGCAAAGATATGCCTGAAATTCCTGATCATCTCTCAAATGATGCAAAATCTTTTATAAAACAATGCCTACAACGGGACCCAGCTCTGCGGCCCACGGCCTCCAAATTATTGGAACATCCATTCGTTCGTGACCAAGCTACAAGAGTCGCCAGTGTCAACCTAACCAAAGAGGCATTTCCAAACGCATTTGACGGAAGTCGCACACCGGTAACCTTGACACACGCATATTCATTACAATATTAGAATATATTTCTTTAGGCCTAAAAATTAACGATTTTAGAGACGGTAATATGTACTTGGTCAAAACGCGTCGGTTTGGGTTGGGTCTACTCGCAGCCATTCTTTTTTTCA
This sequence comes from Senecio squalidus, assembly GCA_910822075.1. Classification (NCBI taxonomy): domain Eukaryota; kingdom Viridiplantae; phylum Streptophyta; class Magnoliopsida; order Asterales; family Asteraceae; genus Senecio; species Senecio squalidus. The sequence continues at coordinate 5,494,969 of CAJVGC010000060.1, forward strand.
TTTATATTCATTTTTTCAAACTGGTTATTCGTAAAATATGATTATAAAATAAAAAGTCCTTAACATTTATAATGCAACTTTTTTTTTTTAATAAAGTGATCTAGGCAAATTAATGCATATAAATACACTTCAGATGCCGTTTGACCGAATTGATCTGTTCAACCCGCTTTCTTTTTTAGTTAAATATTTTAATTTAATCGACCCATATGTGGGTAAATGGCTTGAAGTTTCCACCTCTAAATATTGATGGCTGCTAATTTCCGTCATTGCTAAATTGAAACAGACGGCCTCAGAAATGTATTCCAACAGAAACACTCGGTCGTTTGAGGTGACTGCATCTAAAGGCGCGATGTTTAGTCCAAGGTATTTTCCAACTTCCGGTAAGAGTTTCTGATTATCTTTCTGGTAAATTTACATAAATACCCTTGCGACATGCAGGCAAAATGCAAGAATGATCACTTCTTTACCTGTTTCTCCGTCTGCAAGCCCTTTACGGCAGTATGGACCTGCATACAAAAGCGGTTATCTTTCTCCACCTCACCCATCATATACAACGCTTATTGGTCAAAGTAGCCGCACTTTCAATGACGTCTTGGCGGCTCCAATAAGATCCAATGTAAAAAAGCCACTCGACCCATGTTACGAAATCCCCCAGTATAGAACACAAACGCCAAACAGATCTCCAAGATCCCAACTCATTTGACACATTGGCGTTCTTTCATTGATGCAACAAGCTTACTGTTGATAACAAACGGTTTTCTTTGTGATCTGATGTAAATAGATACGGAGTATATGGTTACTGTGAGTCTCTTTTTTGGTTGTATATAAAAACATGAAACTCGAGTTATAAATTTTAAGTGCTTGATTCACAATGCAGACTTGGAAGTAAAAAACTTTTGTAAGTTCGTAGTCCTAATAACAACCAACTAAGCGGCTTGACAACAACAACAACCTAGAGAAGTTGCAAATAGGCACTTTCCAAAGCCATAAGATGAACGGTTTGAAATAAACGAACTTGAACTTTTCCCAAACTGTGTAAAATATAACCGAAATAACATAAAAACCTTTCTTAGCTTTACTTTTCTCACACTTTTCCCTCCGATGTTTTAAAACACGTCAAAATGCATGGGTACGATTTTAGTATTTAGATATATAGATGTATGGTTAAAGATGGCCTTACACCTTCTTTACCAACAACTAAGGACGGTTTTCTATGTAAAACCATTATGCACAAAACATTTCATAAGGTTGATTTTCCACTAATGTTCGGGTCACGTCTACGGGTGACAATTGGGTCATCTTCGGGTTGGCGCCTGTCGGGTTGATATCAGTCAACCCAACCTAATTTTGATCAAGCCAGCTGAATTTGACATGTCAAACAACTGTGAGACCTACCTGCCATCGCCATTTCAGGCGACTTGTATTTTTAAAAGCATTGCGAATTAAAATGGGTTTACGGATTCTTTACTGAAAATATGATGATTAGTTTTGTTTTGTTTTATTTGTTTGAAATTTATGCAGGTGTGCCACTCCCGTCCAACGTCATGATGTATTGCGTGCATTGCTCAACCAAGAAGAACACGAGATAAAAAAGTTCATCATCTGGCTATGACTACTCACGGGTTTGTGAGTGCTGATTTGGCATCTCTTTGCAATGAAGCTGCCTTTTTTTGCCATCCATTAACAAAATAAATCTTCTTTATATGATATGGACTCACATTATGGAAATAATTATAATTGCTTTCGAGATTCAAATACTTTGAAGTCTTCAGCTTTGCCTACGCATGGAAACCGAGCGGCTTAAATTCAAAAACACAACTACTTTGATAAAGGCGATAAAGGGAGTGTTTGTGTTAAGCTTACGTTTTGAGCTTATGCTTATTAAGTGATGGGTTGGCAAGTTTTTTGCATTGAAAAATACTCGTTCTAGTTATAAATCAAAATACTCGCTATTATTTTGAAACATGTACTATATTAGTACCGAAAAAGCTATTAATACCATTAAATCACATTTGGAAGCTTACTAAAATAAGTCATCTTGTTAAAGAGTGTTTGTAGCGCACAATTACATACAAGCATACCGCCTACCGTTTTAGCCAAATTTTTCATCCATTTGATTCTCTAGAGATCGAAAATGATTCAAATACGTTCCGAACTTTTTAATGATCTACAGCCCCCTTGGAAGATGGTTCCAACTCTTGTTTGAAAACATCAGCATTTTGATCAACATTCTTCCTTCCCTTAGCCATAAAACTAGTAATCATAAAAGCAAGCATAAAACAATAAGACTACTAGTATCAAATGTAAGTCTAGATTTTTCGGCTTATGTAACCGTTTATGGGCTTTATTACGACGTAATAAGCAGTAATAAACCCATAATTAGTTACATAAGCTGAAAAATTTGGCCTTATAAAACATAAGCCAAAATAACAATAAGTCATAAGCCGTTTATATAAGCCCAAACAAACACCCCTAAATAAAATTATTAAAATATAAACCTTGAAGAGGGTTGTTTAAAACATTAAAATTCCTTGTTTCTTTTTTCTTACTCTATAGACTTAAAGTATTTGAGAGAAACTAATGATCCTTGTTCTTCATTTCATTAGCTTCAAAATGTTCATCATCCGTCATAAAACTAGTATTTAAAATGTGGAGTCCTTGTGTATATATTATCTTCAGTTATTTAGAACATCTTAATTCTTAAATATTTAAAATGTGTAATGTACTAAGATGAAAATTCAATCTTCAACATATTTTCATTTATACATAAGTTTTGTTTTGTTTATTTATTTCATGAAAAAGAATTATACTAAATTGGAGAAGATTGTTAGTAATTTACTCTAATAGAAGATATGATTATTTGAAGATATGATTATTTGACTTGAAAAGTAATTAGGAAAAGTCAAAAATCAAGTACAAATCCACTTTCTTGAAGTAAAGGGCTGTTAAACTTTAATATTAAATATTAATTGATAGTAGTTTATTAAGATAAAAGATTAATAAGTTATTTTATATAGTTTATTATAAAAATCTTACTAAATACATACGATAATAATATTCAAAAATTATCAGTATTAAAACAGTTTAAAGCCAGTTACGAAAATACTAGTTAGGTCATATACGTCACAAACTCGTTCTCTTAACTAGACAAACAAGAGAAACATTTTCATTTATAGTCTTTTTTTCCTTTTCTTTTTTCCAACTTTTTAAAAAGTAAAAAGTATTTGTTTTAGTTTACTATCTATATTTACGAGTTTATTTGCTTTCTTTTTATTGTCAAAAAAACCTCTCCGTTAATTTATATTATGACTTATAATAAACTAACAAGTTTTAAAGTAAACGATAAGACATAAAATTAATTTAAAATAGATAAGCCGAAAAAAAATAAACTCGTTTGTAAAACAAAAACAAACATATAAATAACAACATGAACATGAACAAGTGCAGTGGAACAGGAACCATGGGTGGTTGTAGCCCACCAATTTCTCATCTTCTTCCTAACCTTAACAAAACCCTAATCATGAACACCAACAAGAAACCAACAATCATCATGTCCCATTTAACAACAAAAAGGAGACAATTAGTATTGCTTTCTATCCCACTACTTCAACTGAGTTTCTGTTCAGTTCCTGCTGTTGCAGCTTCTATATTTGATCCTGTTACGGATGCCGAACGAGCCGCAAGCAACGAAGTCTCGCGGCGAGTGACCGAAGCGGTTGAGCTTCTTGAAAAAGCCCGGGAGTTTCAAGCACAGGGTGATTATGTTCAAGCTCTTCAATTCTTCACACAGGTTGAATAATTTTATTTTTAATCAGTTTATTAATAAAGGGTTGTGTTAAACATAGTTTCGGGCTATGTTTGATATGTTCAAACATGATTGTACTGCTTAAGTGTAGGGGCGGTTACCTAAAATGCGGTGTGTTTTTTGAATGTATGATACGTTAATACTGTAACACTTTAGGCAAATCCGACATCGACCATGTACAATGTTTTGTTTATAAGGTAAACCTTGGCCTTTCATGACACGATGCGTTTTGGGGGCTACAAGCACTGTAGAGCTTAGAAATTGTGTAGTTAAGCGTGCTTGAGCCAGAGCAAATTCCAGGATAGGTGACCCCCTAGGAAGCTCACAAGAACCATGGGTATGAAAAATCAAGGTTGCTCATATTTTGCAAATATGTAATCAGTGTCTCTACGAGTGCCAACTCTTAATGCCCCAAAATGCAACCCTATTATTTAAAAAAAAAGGGGGGATTAAGAAATATAGGTATTTAATCATATTATTTAAAAATACGAATTTTATTTAGATTCCTGAAATGAATGAAGCTTTGTAATTTTAGGTTGTTAGTGAATACAAAGAGTTTGCTCTTTCGGAGTATGCAAGAGTCGGTAGAGCATTAACCTTGTATGAAGTCGGGGACAAAAACCAAGCAATTGCAGAAATGGAGGATGTTTCTATTTCTTTAAAAGGCAGTCCAGGTAAATTTCTAAGTACTTCCTATAAAAGTTCACTGACTCGATATTTTTGATACATTGAAACTAGTACAAAAGCATTTGCATAACTGAATTTCCGCCGTTGTAGAAGTGCACGCAGCTTTAGCAGCAGCATTATACTCAGATAAACACGCATCACTGCTGGCTGAAAACCAGTTCGCAATAGCAACACTTCTGGATCCAAAATATACAGACCTTGGATATGTAAAAGATACAAAGCACTGGCCTCCAAGTTTGATTCGCTCTTTGCAAGATTTTATCACGCTATCTTAAAAGCTGTTCCAAATGGTACAAAAACTTGTATATTTACATAATATTTTCTTGAAGCAAATCAAGGTTACTCGTAAGTTGATATCTATTCATTTTATGCAAGAACATGAAGCATACGGAAATATACATGTATACTTTCATTTTATTGCACTTGCTCGTTTCTTGTTGGTGCAGTATGCCATAGTTGTATATTTCTTAGTAGGAAAAAACGGCAATAATGCCTCATATGATGTATTGAAATTAAAATATATAGATGCTCAGTTAAGATGTATTGAGGAGTATCTCAGAAGAACTATCTATAACGTTAACATGAGTAAAAGAAGTTCAACCTTTACATTCTTGTATATGGCTATATTTTGAACAAAAAAGTTATTATTCAGCATTTTTTTAGAAAACGCTGTAATTAGGTGATCTGTAATGCACTTAGCCCTCGGTTAGTAGATCATAGTAAACTTTCGGTTTCCTGTATTCTGCCTTGCACAATGCCTGCAAAGACCATGTAAACCAGTCATTACTGCTTTAGGTTTCCAAATACAGAAGATTATATATCCAAAAAATGACAAGTATGGTGACTTACCTCCATTGCATAAGCCATCTGTATCAATATAGCTTCCGACCAAGGCTTCCCAATAAATTGAATGCCAATCGGTAACCCAAGTTTGTCATACCCGACCTGTCAATAGCATTTACAAGTCAGTTAAGGTTTAAGTAAGCACGTATAATTCCCTTGAAAACCACTAAATAACCTGAGGCGTTTACTTATTTATGAATGGGTCGTTTTGGGTTGTGTTTTATTTCAAATGGGTCAAATCAAAAAATTTAGTTAAAAGTCTGTTTTTGATGCATACAACCTCCTAAATCGCTTTATTCAAAGATTTAAGTTAGTTCTATCATAATATATTATTATTTATATAATCCTAATGATGATCCCACCCGTTTTGACCCATGCTTAAAAATGGGCGAAAAATATCAGCAAGTCAACCCATGACGATCCCACCCGTTTTGACCCATGCTAAAACATGACCCGTTTCAACCTGTACATGTTACCCAGCCTGCCCATTTTTCTACTTCTACAAGTATCTAGTATTCTAGTCTTAGTACCACGTACCGGAACAGACACTGCTGGCAATCCCAGAAAATTTCCAGCTATAGAGTATCGCACAAGTGCAGCTGAAAGAAAGAGCGGTTGAAGTAAAAAATAAAGCTCAACAAGGAAATAGAAAAATAACTTTATACCTCCGTTAACGTAGTCCAATTCCCCGGTCTCATGAACGTCATCCTCTATTTCATATGCTGTTACTCTATCAAGAACAAGAATCGTGATGTTAAATTCATGATGATTGGTGTCCTTTATGTATATGTCAAAAGTCGATAGGTTCAACATAAGAAAATTTTACCCGACTGTAGGTGTAACGATGACGTCGGCCATACTGAATATCTTTTCATGAATCTTCATTTGGCGGTTCCTACAGCAAACATATTGGGGAATACTTTTAGAGGTTTTTAGAGTTAAATTATGAATTTTGTTTTCTCCGTAATTACCGTATCCGTTGTGCATTTAAGTAATCTCTGCTGTTAAAAGCATCATAAACAGAAAGTGCCACTCTTAAATCCGAACCTGATTCTGACTTGTTACTGTTTGAATATCCATTCAAAATATCATCAGCCATCAGGTACATTTTTTTTTGAATTTATAGAAGTATAAATATAGTTGTTGACGTGTTTTAGGTACGTACATCGTTTCCAAATGATGAGCAAGAGAAGCTGAACATTCTGCACCTATTGTTACGTAATGTGCTAAACGCATCGCCTCTATATCCGGTATAGTCACTTCTACAGTCTGTTATAGAAAGAAGCAATTTACGGTCAACTTAAACTATCGTAAGACGGTTTGCCATGAATCAATATAAGTACCTGCCATCCATAGTGTTTATTAAGATTATCCAGAGCACTTAAACAACAGATTCTGATGTCATCACTGCAATCATTAAACCACTGGTACATAAATAGCAGAAAACTTATGTTAGTTTTATGATAAAGTTTAAGTATAAAAAACAAACTTAGATTTAACGGAATTTATGGTAAGAACCTCGTTAGATTTAGCGAGCTTGATACTTGACATCTGATTAGGAGACTTTAGCATGGGCAGATATAGTTTAGGCTGCTGATTGTAACAAGGAAAAAGATGCACTCTGAATTCAGGCTCTTGTGAAATAGAACGTGTAGAGAGGGGAGAGAGATAGAAGTCAAAATATGGGCGGGTTGGATAACAGGTTAACACGGGTAACTTTTTTATTACGGGTGATGGCAAAACACTTTTTTGTCCTAGTTTTATAGATTTTCCATTAATATTTACTCCGCCAAATGCTTTAGTAGATTTTCGGCATTAAAGATACAGTTTGAGTGACTTTTTAGTACGGGTGGGTGCTTTTTTTAATGTTTTTTTTTCTCTTTCCATTTGACCCATTAGAGAATATATATGACCCGAATCAACCCATTGATAATCAGATCGGAATGGTAGAGATACCATAGGTGATTGAGCTGTTTCAGCTTCCCCGCTCATTGCAGCATAACTGAAAAGAGTGAAAACCCTATTGTTACTTATGGATGACAATGTCTTACAGTGTATAACTTTACGTCTGTTTTTAGTTGTTAGTTGAAAGTACTGAATGATAAGAGTTTTGAATATAGAATACTGACACGATCAGAGAATCCTCAACTGTCCCGGCTAGTACCCCAACCATTCCAACTGTCCAGTTCAGAGGAATGACCCTGGAAAAGAAAAAGGATTAATTCGATAAATAAATTAATTACTTAAGTTATACGATATATTGAAGCTGGTTTAAAATATAATGCTGACCCAGAGTGTGATACTCGGCCAAATGATGGCTTTAAACCAACGACACCGCAGAGAGCAGCAGGCATTCTCACAGATCCTAGACAAAAAGGAAACCGTTATGGCTGTTGCAGTTTTTAATAAACATTTGTTGGACAAAATATTTGTTTGTTACCTCCCCCATCAACACCGAGAGCTACTGGACATAGCCCTGCACACACCACAGCAGCAGATCCACTTGATGAACCACCCGCGATTCGTTTTGGATCATATGGATTCCGGGATGTCCTACATTAGTCACGATAAAAAAACCCCGAGTTTATGATTTGTGTGTTTTTGAAATATCCCGAGATCTGATTTCTTGAAAAGTTTATTTACCCATAATGTGGGTTTATCCCACTGGTGCCTCCACCGAGCTCATGCATATTTGTTTTCCCAACGAGTATAGCACCACATGATCGAAGACGCTTAACACAATAAGCATCTTCTTTGCAAAGTCTTACCTTATGTAACCACCTTGAACCTCCTGTAGCAAACAATTACATAGCGGTGCAACTTAAGAATTACCCAAAGGAGAGGACTAAAGATGGCAAAACGGGTGGTGCAGGTAAAGAGTCCGGGTCAAAACATGTAATTTTGGTCGAAATACATTTTGTCCAATGATTAATTTTTTTTTACATAGAATTATGTGATTTATGATTACAAATGTTAATTCTATTTCATAAGTCTTTTTTTGAATAAAATGATTTTCCGAGGTTTTTTGCATCATTTAACACTTTTATTTGACCTGTCTGACCCATTAGCGATAAAACATATCCGAATCAACCCATTCATAAGTAAACTAGTTCAAATTGCCACCAAGAGATGATATATATGTATCTATGTGGTTACCAGTGGTTGGATATGGCATACAGTCTATTTCATCCTTTATAGCAATCGGAACTCCATCCAAAACCGAAAGTGCTTCTCCTGCATACATCAACAGCAGTGACCGTTGAGAAATAGTCAGGTAACTTTTTATTTACTTATACTTATAATTTGTTTTGCTCGTTTAAAGAAACCGGAAACAGTAAGGAATCACTATATCAATGGTGAAACGTGGACAATCAGTTACCTCTCTCGTACCGAAGAGTTGACTCAGTAGCTTGCTTTAGAATGTCGTTAGATTCATAGTTAATGAAGAATGACATACCCACCACTGGACCTGAAGATTGCATGATTGCTGCTACTAATCTCTCTGCAACCTAAAGACAACAAAATATACTTAACAAGTAAACAAAAACCCGAAACTGGTCAAAGTACGACTGAAGGTGGCAAAATGTGGGCGAAAATATATAAATATTTATAAACAACTAGTGTGTCAAATATGATTACAAAATCATACATAATTTAATATAAACAATATTTTTTCGAATTATAAATAAACGTTTGGCAACTTTTGACCCGTTTGATCTCTGACCCATTTACAAGTGAATGAGTCGAAATGCCACATGTAAGTAGATATGTTTCTCGTCAACTATGAGACATTAGAATAGTGAAGATACCATGTGAGGAGTTATTTGCCGCGATGTATATGCTCTTGAATAATCCATTATCGTCCAACGACGAAAACAGTCATCTGAGGTTAAATCTTTAGGTATTGTTTCTGACGACCGTAAACAGTTCTTGGCCTCTTCGACATGTTGTGCTGGTGATAAACCAGAGTCCAGGCATTTTATTTCCTCGCATTCTTTAACTTCTGTATATAAAGTAAAGTAACAAAGGTTATAAAAACACGTAAAAAGTAAGATTATAAAATTAAAAGGTCGAAATATTCGGTTTTGATTTATGTTTAATTGATGATATGTAATGTGATTAGTATGAAGCTGACCTTGACAAGGGTGCAAAGGAACATATAAAGGTGATTCATCCAGAACAGCAAATGAAACAAGCTGCATGCATGCACAAAAGATGAATATAAAGTTAAAAGTGTTTTTCGTGTTCAAGTTATACGGGGAAGACAAGTCTTCTTGAGACTTTTATGAGGATATCAGAGCGTCTTATCACTAGGATAAATTGGTGATGGTTAATTACTATTGTCAATATACTTTAAAAATTTTGTTTTAACCGTCAAACGCAATACTTATACTTACAAAAAAATTAAAGAAAAAGACACACACACACACATAAACACACCATGAATATACACTCCTTAGATTTGAACAACATAATCTAAGTTGATGGGTCACTTTGATACCGCTAGACTAAAGACGTGTTGGTAAATGACATAACTTAGTCATAACATGTTTTTTGATTTATGGAGCTTGGTGAGTTAGATATGTATCTAGATTTCAGTTCAAACACGGGTTTGATTCACACAACAAGCCTCGAGCCTCCAAAGATAAAGGCACATAAGCAACCCTTTGGTGACTTCTAAAGTTATGTCAAACGTTAAATAATATACTACATAGTTTAATAATGAGTTAATAAGCGATATCAAAATATTGATGTATAGGTTCGTTTTTTAAACCATCATATCGTTTATATTTCAAGTTTAGTTATACCTTACAACTATTGTAATATCAACGTAAAATCTCACAAGGTTAAGAGAATATATGGGTTGCTAATCAATAGTATTTTTGATAATCATGTAAACGTGTATTTTGATTTATGGAGCTAGGTGAGTTACAACGTAAAACTATAATAAACATATAAACGGCTAAGGTTTTTTCTTGTTCATCTTGGGAATTCATGTCTTTTTGATTCAAATGTACGCGGCATAATCTGGATATTCCAATGAATGTTTTTGAATATTTTTCCCTCTCATCCCAAAAATATTTATCTAAGAAGGTTTTGATAAATACGACATCTTATCACTGGATCATTTCGATGATAATTATAATAACTATTGCAATATTAATAATATTATGATGACAGAAAGATGATGAAAGAAAGGTGGATAAATAATAATGATATTAACTAGGTTTCATGTTACTTGCAACAAGAAAAATGGAGTCAAAATTAAAGTTTTATTCTTGTTAATATCAAATGTTGTTGTGTTTAATCTTTGCTATTTAAAATTGTCAAGATAAATATATTTATTGTAAATTATTAATATTTATTATTTCTCTTTATAATAATCATATTTTTAAGTTACTTTTATAGGTAAGGAATATATACTTTTTGTGAAAAAAAACCTTGAAATCTAAAACCAAAATTTAAATACAATTAATCCCATTCCCTTGATAAATAAACAAAAAAGGTTGTTTAGATTATATAACGAATCTTTTTGAATAAGATGTATATGATATAATTGTGGTACTAGACTTTTTTCTCTGGTCACCAAAGATATTTAGCTAAAATGTTATGATACGAGGTGTTTGAGCTTATATAAGGAGTTTATGATTTATTGATATTTCGGTTTATGTTTTATAAGTCCGGATTCCGGCTTATATAACCGTTTATTGGCTCATTACTGTTTATTATGATATCATAAACAGTAATAAGCCCATAAACGGTTATATAAACCGAAAAATTCAGGCTTACAAATATAAACCAAAATATCAATAAACCAGAAGCCTCTTATATATACCCAAACAAACACCCCTAAAGTTACAAACTTGTATATTTCTAAAAATAGAAAGATAGAATGTGACATTAAAACAAGAAAAAAAATATGGCTGGCTTTGACACCGACTAAAATACGATGTCATATGATTTGTTTATATCTTAAAACATGACCCACTTTTGCATAGGAATTTGATGCATCAACGTCTCTTTGATATACACAAAAATTATTTGACGAATAATCATTATACATTTTAATTTAACATTTTCAATATCTATTACAAAGTACTTGTAGATTGATAATTTTATTTCATAAATCGTTCATATCGTTTATCCTAAATAACGGATTTTATCTTTAAATTTAGAAAACTATATAAATCGTCCACTTTTATAGATACATCTAGTAATTGCTATAAGTGTGGACATTTAGTTGTTGTTTGTAAGTTTTTTTATTAACCCCAAATAAATACATAGAATAACATGTATATTTATAAAAATTGTTAGATCCTTATCTAACTATCTATAAAGCATTTAGACTCAATTTCTTAAAACCTGAATTTTAAGAAAAAAAATTACTAAATTATCCTAATTTGTCATTTAAACATATTTCTATTTATTAACTCATTTTAAATTAATTGTCTACTTGTCTTTCCTTATGTTAATTCATTTTAAATTAATTGTCTACTTATCTTTCCTTGATAACTAATTTTTTAAAAGATACATTAATTTAAATTTTCAATAATTAAATTTAAAGATAATTTAAATATCACTTATTGTCAATATCTTTATATCTTTTTCTTTTTTTTTAATTTTTAATAGTCATTTGTTGTGTAAACGTCAATAGCATACCCAAATGATATGACAAACTTTAGTATAATTATATCGAACATAAAAATTTTACGCCACAATATCACACGGGTCTTCTGCTAGTAATAATAATGTATCTTATTCTTTTAAATGGCACATGTCATATGATCATTATGAGGTAGGAGACTTTTTCGATTGATAAAATAAAATCATGTTATGTGTTATTAGTAGGAGCCATAAGATTTCTAACAATTTTTTAAATTAATTAAAGTTTTGTTGTTCGTTTTTTTATCATTTTTTTTAAAATGAAATTGATATATCCGGTAATATGGTAATGAATATATAAATTTCCATATTAGAGGTTTATTATAATTGTCTGATTATTTACTTTTCATGTAATAATGTATTTTTTTTTCAAATAATAATTATAATTAAGAATAATTAATATGTTAGTAGTTGTAATTTTATTTCATTAAAAAAAAAATCAAAAATCTATAAGATTTAATATTGCTATATAAATTTCATTAAAAATAATTACTGAAAATAAACATCTATTTATTGGTCATATGCTAAATTTAATAGTAAATAAAATATATTTTAAACAGTTGGATTTGATAAACCATTTAAATGAGCCCTTATTTTAATTAATCTGTATATCTAATATGGTATTTGATTTGACGTAAAAAGATCACTTTAAACTTAAACCAGAGTTATAGATACGAACTGGAGCATAAAACTTTTTCGTTTTCAAAAACATCCAGCTCCGTCTCTTAGGTCAAACATTTATTAAAACACATCTTAGACGTATGATAAAACCGCAAACCATATTAAATTTGTAGTTATAGCCACTAGCCAACTCAATTTGATATACAACATTCAAATTTTCTCACTAAATTTTTCTAACTAATTAATCAATCACTCCCAGAGAAAAATAGTGTTTATTGCCAACTAGATTTTATACGGCCTAACTAGAGTATTCTATGACTGTTTTCGAAAATTTTCTTTTACCACCATCTATACTGAACCCGTGACCTATAATTTATAATAGATCATAACGACTTACCACAATTTGTAAGAGAAATGAGTTGTCGAAGAAAAAAAAAGTTTTATAAATCCATACCTTCTGAATTCGATTATTCTTCTTAAGAAAATACAACAACACATCACCAACGATCTTCATCTCCAAAAACCAAATGAATATTTTCGCAAGACTTCCGGTCATTCGAGGAGCTACAATTACACACAATAACTATAATAAAAAATTTTCCCATGAAATAATCTACATACGCATGGATATATATTAGAGATGAAGGTGACACCTTTGACGTCGGCATGGAGGTAAATTTCGTTGCTATGAGGGCCAAGATCGATTTCATTTACGGATTTGTACACGACACCGTCGTCTTTCAGAAGTCCCATTTTTAACCAAAAGATTGTTTAGAGAGAGAAAAATATTGTAGAAAGAAAGAGGAAGAAGACGAGTTTGTGACTTTGATGTTTTACGTAACTTATGTATTTATAGTATGAGAGTATATGCATATGTGTAATAATATTCTTTTTTACTCGTAATATAATTTATTTGTGTAATATTTCATATTTTTATATAAGATATGGAATATACTAATTATAAACACGAGACTATCCTTAAAAAATAAATATTAGGATAATAGATTGTGTTGTCACCAACTTGTCACGAAATCCTTCTGTTATGTTACTATAAAAGTCAATCCGAGAAAACCGGTAACAATGAATGGGAATGTACTTTGCGCCAATTTTTCTAGACTCCGCCCCTAGGTACATGATAGGCAAAGCTTTTCGTATATATTGTAAAATGGTAATGTTGTTGGTTGAAGTTTGCCCAAGTGATCTTACTATAGTTAAGATTCAAATGATGTACATTTCATATTAGTGCTAAATCTGTAGATGAGATTTGATAAGTTTTGACCCGGTAAAACTCTCTCTAAGCCGGAAGGAGATTGTCATGACCTTCAACTAGACATCCACGTAACGTTTTTGTGAGTGTTTATGTAACACCCCAATTTCAGGTATTATATAGTTATTAGCAAGTTGTAAATCATGAATGAAATGTGTTTGATAAAAGGTGCAAGTGAAAATAAGTATTTGTTTATGAGGAGGAGGCATGTAATTTTAGTGGTTTAAGTATTGCAAGAGTCGAAAGCTCAATTTATGTCATAGAAATGGTTTATTATAACGTTATTTTAGTAGTCTGAATAGTTGTATAAATATGTTCAGACTAAGAAACTATGATTTATTAGTTTATAAATCATATAGGATATAAAGTATAAAGCTTATGTGTGTAATGTGTGTATATGTATGTTTATGTGTTTAGGTGTTCAAAACTAGCTACTTTTCAAGTCAGTTTGTGTGACAACTCGTCTTTTCGAGTTATTATTCTTTACCGACATTTATTCTTTTATTCGCAATGATTTGGACCCTTGCATTTCGCTTTATATTTACTCACGTTTTGCATATTTGAGTCGGGTTTATATGTTTTATATACTTTGTCTCTCGAGACGGAAGCTTTAGAATCACCTAAGTGCCTAATAGTTAGTATACTCGCGTTATTTAAGTATTGTGTTTACGCCATAATCGTCGGTTAAGAAAATCATAATTCGAAATTTCATTACAAAGTTAGTCCTCTAACTAATTCTATTACAAAGTTAGTCCTTTAACGGAGAACTAACGGAATCTGTTACAAATCTGGTCCTTTAACCATGACTTAACATTTTCAGCCAAGAAAACCCTCGGTGCCCAGCACCTATGAGGGAGGTGCTAAGCACCTAGGCCAAAAATGGCTAAAATCCATTTCGGCTTTTTGAGTCAAATCCTTGAGATGCCAAACCTTTTAGCACGTGAAACCTTCTGCAAAATGCCCTATTTGGGTGTGTTTGATCCCATTGTGGATCTCTAAACATGTTTGGACACTCTCTCATTCCAAATTCTCAAGTTTACATCAAATTACTTTACCACTTTCTCTTTCATTCTTACTTCATCTAAACTTTGTTTTCTCTCAACCATTTCCAGAGAATTAAGACCCTTTTTACACCCTTATTGAAGTAAGAATCCAAGTGAGAAAAATGGAGAAATCACCACTTGCAAACACTCTTTGATTCTACACTTTTCGGTAAGTAAGTTTCCAAGGTTATTTTCCTTCTTTTCCTACTTTTTCTTTCACTATGATAGAAATTTCCTAACACAATATCTTCTTCCCTTGTCTTATCAAGCCTCACTTCCGTTGACATACTTGAAGATGGGAAATTCCGGTGACATTCCTTGAAGAAAACGTTATAGAAAGTTTGGTAAGTGAACCTTCCAAATCTTTCCCTATTTTCTTCCTTTTTGAGAAAGTCTCACATTCTTCTTATTGTGTGTAAATGGAAGCCCTTTTCATTCCTCATATTACTACCACTACCATTGGAGTTTTTGCTACTTTTCGGTGAAGAACTCCACCTCAAGTTTGGTAAGTAAATTCCTCCGAAAATCCTTTTACATCCTTTCTTTTAAGACCTTGACTAATGGTGGATATTTTCATGTTATGGAGCTTATCACCTCCTCACCACCACCATCAAAGTCCTTTCTCCGAATCCTTGCAAGTTTCCAACACCTACACGTCTTGCGGGTGAAATCGGTAAAATCATTACAAACTCTTAACTACTTCTTTTCATTATCTTTAATTTCGGTTTAAAGCCTTGAAAATGGTTAGGTTAACATATTAGACCAACACCTTTCGTTCTCAGAAATTTGGACTTAAAACGGGTACAATATGTTAAGATGTGCTAATTACCGAAATTAACGTATTTTATGATAAATATATGTAAAACCACACATTTAGACATATATGACACTTGGTAAATGCTAAATGAACCTAAACTAACATTTGATCAGTTTACACTTTCACGCTAAAACGTCAAACGAATCAGATTTCGCCTAAACGTAAATTTCATAAATCTGGAAAATGGCCCGGTGCTTAGCACCTACCCATAGGTGCGCAGCACCTAGGGGTCTGACCTCCAAAACTTTCATTTTTCGTTACTAATCGACTTGGACTCGTAACCTATTGCAACCTTAAACTTATATCGGTAATATATTATGTATAAAAGTACTATATAAGCCAAATACCGTCTTTGGACTCAAAGACATTACCGCAATATTAAACATTATCGAAATATTTGAACCAACGTTTTACTTATGTTTTACAACAAATCGTTTTAAAACCGTTATAACTCAATTTTTACCTTATTTTTGAAATAAAAGTCTTTTTACTCTTAAAATGTCAAAGTTGATTTACATTCTATAAAAAAATCGTTGACTTTGACTTTTCTAAATCAACATCTCTAATTTTGACTTTTCCTTCCAAATTGTTGACTTTGACTTTGACCAAGTCAACATCTTTGACTTTGACCAAGTCAACATCTTCGACGTTGACTTTGGTCGATTTCAATAAACTTTGGTAACAGTATTCCTTTCAATCGACGTTCCTGTTAGTCAAGTTCGGCTCGGAATGTTATTCCTCTCTAATAGTCATTATGACGTGAAATTATCGATATTTTCCTATCGTCCCTATCGGCGCGGAACATCGTCACCTTGAACCGTCATCACGACTCGATTTGGAAATCGTTGGAATACTTTAATATATCTTAAACACTAAACTTAACCGACAAGGCTAAACCGTACTATGTTATTGAGATACTTAAACTATGTTATGTTGATTTAGGGCACTTAGGCGGCGGATTGTTTGCTTCATTTTGATTATTACCCGATACTTGCCGAGCTTATTTTGTGAGTTAGTCGTAGCCCTATTCTCTTACTATTTTTGGGCTGGAAAGCGTATTTTGGACTGTTTAAATGAATGTATATCTTGTATGCCTAGTGTATCAGTATCACCTCAGATTAGATGGTTCATAGGCTTGGTTAAGCCCCCCCTTATACACTTGTTAGCTTATTGCCCACGGTTATATATATATAGATCTATATGGGATCGACCTACCCTCATTGCTCAATAGGACATCCCTATGAGTGGATGTTATGACCGTATGATTATTACCTTTGGTTTACCATCACCTTAGGACAGGGGATACAGTGTGGTCAGGTTCAGTGTATGCTTAATCTAGGTATCTACACTCACACTTAGGTTATGATTCAAGATATACTATTTGAAACTTACTATATTTATCAAATCTTTTATTGGGTCAACTTTTATTTACATATTGCGAATAATTCACCAACATTGTGTTGATGTCGTTTTTAACGCTTTTTCAGGAGTTTGAGGATTTATTTGATCATGCCTTGCTTATTTTGGGATCATCTATTTATTGTATTTGGAATTCATTATGTTGATGTAATTCCTTTATGATCCACTTTATGAACTTGATTTGTATTTGTATTTGACGTTTGGTTCACATTTGACTTTGTATTGTATTTGATAAACCTTTGGCATGATTAATATATTCCGATGTTTTGTTTATTGGTTGTAAATGTTGTAATCCTTGACTCTTGATATCTTTAACTGGAACACTCCGTGTTTCCGCTTTGAGCGGGGTGTGATAGAAATTGGTATCAGAGCCAATGGTTATAGCGAACCGGGTGATTTTATGAAGAAAATCACTTGGACTATGACTGTAGGCTTTTTCAATCTATTTTCTCTGATTTGCTATGTGCGCACCATTTTGCCTTATGTGCTTATTTTTGCTTTTGTTATTTTCGGCACTTGGCCTTATTATTTTTTTTCGTGTTGCACACATCTTGCTTATCGAGTTCTTTCTTTTTAGTTTCAGAACGATGCCGCCTGTGAAGACGACAGCGACGAGATGGTCAGCGAGACATGGTCGTCCGAGCGCGAGAATTTGTAACACGACTCCGAGTGTGGAAGTCAGTGATGAAGAAACGGATATGACGTCAGACATCGGTCAGCTCGTCGCCGAGCAGTTAGCAGCTTTGTTACCCACTATTGTCGCCCAGATCAGGGATAGCACAGTACAGAGTAGCGATGTTGGATTACCGACAGTTGAAGTTAAGCATAATTCCGGAAAGAAACGAAGTGGTAGCTCTCGTCATGGTAAATTGTGGAAGAAAGCTAGGAGACAGACTATTCGTCGGGTGGTGACTCCAGAGATCCGGAGTACATATCAGCAGTGTGAACGGTGTGGTAACAAACATGCCAAAGATGCGACCTGTTGGAAGTGCTTTAAGTGTAAGAAGCTAGGACACACATTTGGGTTTTGTAAGTCCTACAGAGGCAAATGTTACGAGTGTGGTTCTGCCGAGCATCTTAGGAACACGTGTCCCGAGTTGGTTGCAGTTGGTGTTGATACTCCGTCCGATTTGGATTCCCGTGGTAAAGCACTTGTTATTGAAGCTCAGGAGACTCAACAGGATCCTCGCGTCGTTACGGGTACTTTCCCTTACCTAACCTCAGTATGCATTTATTCTATTTTTTTGATTTTAATGTTTGTCCCAGATTCTCTTAGTGTTGCGCATTTTTCCTTTTTCTTTTTTCTTTATTTTCGTCTTCTTTTTACGTCTCTTTCGCGTTGGAACCGAAGAAAACTCCTATCTACGAAGAAGTCGACGAGACGAAGTTGTCCTACTAGTGCGATACCGAGAGGTTCATCTCCAGATGTTAGTCCGTCATTCGAAGAACTTTATATCTGATGAGTATAGGACTGTGATTGCTCGTACTTCTAGACTGATAGTGTCTTCCTTCGAGATAGAGTTAGCCGATGGTAAGTTTTGCCTACTACCGCAGTACTTTCTACATGTAGTGTTAGATTCGACGATCACTTTTTCCTATCGACTTGATTCCGAATACGCTGAGTAGCTTCGACGTTATTATCAGTATGAATTGGCTAACGACACACCGCGCAGGGATCGTATGTTTCGAGAAGATGATTCGTATAACCGTTATCAGTTGGTGGACCGTTGTTAGTTCAGGAGAATAAGGCGGGGAAGCGTCTTAAGATCGTTCCGTGTATAAAGGTTCGGGAGTACATCAAACAGGATCGCACACTCTTTCTTGCACACCTTGTGAAGAAAGACTCCACGGAGCAGATTGAGGAGAATCCAGTGGTTAGTGATTTTTCCCGATGTATTTCCAGAGGACTTACCTGGTTTACCCCTAGTAGACAGGTAGAGTTCCATATAGATTTGGTTCCTGGAGCAGCGCCGGTGGCGAAGACTCCTTATCGGTTGGCACCTTCGGAGATGTTAGAGTTATCGAAGCAGATTCATGAGTTGGTGGATAAAGGCTTTGTTAGACCGAGTTTCTCTCCTTGGGGCGCATCGGTACTCTTCGTGAAGAAGAAGGATGGATCTATGAGATTGTGTATCGATTACAGGGAGTTGAATAAGCTGACGGTGAAGAACCGGTATCCCTTACCACGTATAGATGACTTGTTCGATCAGCTTCAGGGTTCTTGCTTCTTTTCGAAGATTGATTTACGATCCGGATATCATCAGTTGAGAGTGCAGGAGGAGGACATTCCGAAGACCGCCTTCAGGACACGGTACGGCCACTTCGAGTTTTTGGTTATGCCTTTCGGTCTCACGAATGCGCCTGCAGCTTTCATGGACATGATGAACCGTATATGTCGTCCTTACCTCGACAAGTTCGTGATCGTTTTCATCGACGACATTCTGATATACTCTCGTAGTCGGGAAGAGCACGAGGAGCATTTGAGACTAGGGTTGGAGTTGCTTAGACAGGAGAAACTCTACGCTAAGTTCTCGAAATGTGAGTTTTGGTTGTCTGCGGTTCAGTTTCTTGGCCACGTGGTCAGCGGTGAGGGCATTCACGTTGATCCTGCCAAGATTGAAGCCGTTAGAGATTGGGTCGCTCCGAAGACACCCACTAAGATCCGGTCATTCTTGGGTTTAGCAGGATACTATCGTCGGTTCATCGAGAATTTCTCGAAGATAGCCTCGCCTATGACTAAATTGACCCAGAAGAGTGAGGAGTTTGTCTGGGGTGTAGAGCAGGAAGTTATGATACCATCTGGGTTACCGTCGATCGACTGACTAAGTCAGCGCACTTTCTCCCTATTCGTGAAGAATACCGAGTAGAGAAATTATCTAGATTGTACATCGACGAGATCGTGGATAGACATGGTATTCCAGTATACGTAAATTTCGGACCGTGATGCATGATTCACTTCGAGGTTTTAGCAGTCTTTACAACGAGCTTTGGGTATCAGATTAGACATGAGTGCGGCTTACCATCTTCGGATTGATGATCAGAGTGAGCGTACTATTCAGACATTGAAGGATATGCTTCGAGCGTGTGCGTTAGATTTTGGTGGGAGTTGGGATCGACACTTACCATTAGTCGAGTTCTCGTATAATAATAGTTACCACTCCAGCATCAACTACGCTCCATTTGAGGCTCTTTACGGTAGGAAGTGTAGATCTCCAATATGTTGGGCCGAAGTAGGAGACAGTCAGATTTCAGGTCCCGAGTCGATTCAGGAGCCGACATATAAGATCTTCAGGATTCAGGACCGTTTGATAGCCGCCAGAGACCGTCAGAAGAAGTTCGCAGTTTTGCGTAGGAGACCTTTTAGAGTTCCAAGTTGGGGATATGGTGTTACTGAAAGTTTCTCCGTGTAAGGGTGTGTTTCGATTTGAGAAGCGCAGCAAGCTTAGTCCACGTTTTACAGGTCCCTTCAGGATTTTGACTCGTGTTGGTCCAGTGGCTTATCGTCTTGAGTTGCCACCTGAGTTGTGCGGTGTGCACAACGTATTTCACGTATCGCATCTCAAGAAGTGCCCTGCTGATGAATCGTGCCACTGGAGAAACTACGTTTGGATGACTCGCTTCATGTGTTAGAGGAGCCGGTAAAATTGTTGACCGAGATGTCAAACGGTTACGACGGAGTCGGATTCCGATAGTGAAGGTCCGATGGAACTCCAAGGTTGAAGCCGAGTTTACATGGGAGCGGGAGGACGAGATGCAGAAGAAGTATCCACATCTCTTTGCTAGCAGCAGTGTTCAGTAGAATTTCGAGGACGAAATTCCTTTTTACTGGGGGATGCTGTGACAACTCGTCTTTTCGAGTTATTATTCTTTACCGACATTTATTCTTTTATTCGCAATGATTTGGACCCTTGCATTTCGCTTTATATTTACTCACGTTTTGCATATTTGAGTCGGGTTTATATGTTTTATATACTTTGTCTCTCGAGACGGAAGCTTTAGAATCACCTAAGTGCCTAATAGTTAGTATACTCGCGTTATTTAAGTATTGTGCTTACGCCATAATCGTCGGTTAAGAAAATTATAATTCGAAATTTCATTACAAAGTTAGTCCTCTAACTAATTCTATTACAAAGTTAGTCCTTTAACGGAGAACTAACGGAATCTGTTACAAATCTGGTCCTTTAACCATGACTTAACATTTTCAGCCAAGAAAACCCTCGGTGCCCAGCACCTATGAGGGAGGTGCTAAGCACCTAGGCCAAAAATGGCTAAAATCCATTTCGGCTTTTTGAGTCAAATCCTTGAGATGCCAAACCTTTTAGCACGTGAAACCTTCTGCAAAATGCCCTATTTGGGTGTGTTTGATCCCATTGTGGATCTCTAAACATGTTTGGACACTCTCTCATTCCAAATTCTCAAGTTTACATCAAATTACTTTACCACTTTCTCTTTCATTCTTACTTCATCTAAACTTTGTTTTCTCTCAACCATTTCCAGAGAATTAAGACCCTTTTTACACCCTTATTGAAGTAAGAATCCAAGTGAGAAAAATGGAGAAATCACCACTTGCAAACACTCTTTGATTCTACACTTTTCGGTAAGTAAGTTTCCAAGGTTATTTTCCTTCTTTTCCTACTTTTTCTTTCACTATGATAGAAATTTCCTAACACAATATCTTCTTCCCTTGTCTTATCAAGCCTCACTTCCGTTGACATACTTGAAGATGGGAAATTCCGGTGAAATTCCTTGAAGAAAACGTTATAGAAAGTTTGGTAAGTGAACCTTCCAAATCTTTCCCTATTTTCTTCCTTTTTGAGAAAGTCTAACATTCTTCTTATTGTGTGTAAATGGAAGCCCTTTTCATTCCTCATATTACTACCACTCCCATTGGAGTTTTTGCTACTTTTCGGTGAAGAACTCCACCTCAAGTTTGGTAAGTAAATTCCTCTGAAAATCCTTTTACATCCTTTCTTTTAAGACCTTGACTAATGGTGGATATTTTCATGTTATGGAGCTTATCACCTCCTCACCACCACCATCAAAGTCCTTTCTCCGAATCCTTGCAAGTTTCCAACACCTACACGTCTTGCGGGTGAAATCGGTAAAATCATTACAAACTCTTAACTACTTCTTTTCATTATCTTTAATTTCGGTTTAAAGCCTTGAAAATGGTTAGGTTAACATATTAGACCAACACCTTTCGTTCTCAGAAATTTGGACTTAAAACGGGTACAATATGTTAAGATGTGCTAATTACCGAAATTAACGTATTTTATGATAAATATATGTAAAACCACACATTTAGACATATATGACACTTGGTAAATGCTAAATGAACCTAAACTAACATTTGATCAGTTTACACTTTCACGCTAAAACGTCAAACGAATCAGATTTCGCCTAAACGTAAATTTCATAAAATCTGGAAAATGGCCCGGTGCTTAGCACCTACCCATAGGTGCGCAGCACCTAGGGGTCTGACCTCCAAAACTTTCATTTTTCGTTACTAATCGACTTGGACTCGTAACCTATTGCAACCTTAAACTTATATCGGTAATATATTATGTATAAAAGTACTATATAAGCCAAATACCGTCTTTGGACTCAAAGACATTACCGCAATATTAAACATTATCGAAATATTTGAACCAACGTTTTACTTATGTTTTACAACAAATCGTTTTAAAACCGTTATAACTCAATTTTTACCTTATTTTTGAAATAAAAGTCTTTTTACTCTTAAAATGTCAAAGTTGATTTCTATTCTATAAAAAAAATCGTTGACTTTGACTTTTCTAAATCAACATCTCTAATTTTGACTTTTCCTTCCAAATTGTTGACTTTGACTTTGACCAAGTCAACATCTTTGACTTTGACCAAGTCAACATCTTCGACGTTGACTTTGGTCGATTTCAATAAACTTTGGTAACAGTATTCCTTTCAATCGACGTTCCTGTTAGTCAAGTTCGGCTCGGAATGTTATTCCTCTCTAATAGTCATTATGACGTGAAATTATCGATATTTTCCTATCGTCCCTATCGGCGCGGAACATCGTCACCTTGAACCGTCATCACGACTCGATTTGGAAATCGTTGGAATACTTTAATATATCTTAAACACTAAACTTAACCGACAAGGCTAAACCGTACTATGTTATTGAGATACTTAAACTATGTTATGTTGATTTAGGGCACTTAGGCGGCGGATTGTTTGCTTCATTTTGATTATTACCCGATACTTGCCGAGCTTATTTTGTGAGTTAGTCGTAGCCCTATTCTCTTACTATTTTTGGGCTGGAAAGCGTATTTTGGACTGTTTAAATGAATGTATATCTTGTATGCCTAGTGTATCAGTATCACCTCAGATTAGATGGTTCATAGGCTTGGCTAAGCCCCCCTTATACACTTGTTAGCTTATTGCCCACGGTTACATATATATAGATCTATATGGGATCGACCTACCCTCATTACTCAATAGGACATCCCTATGAGTGGATGTTATGACCGTATGATTATTACCTTTGGTTTACCATCACTTTAGGACAGGGGATACAGTGTGGTCAGGTTCAGTGTATGCTTAATCTAGGTATCTATACTCACACTTAGGTTATGATTCAAGATATACTATTTGAAACTTACTATATTTATCAAATCTTTTATTGGGTCAACTTTTATTTACATATTGCGAATAATTCACCAACATTGTGTTGATGTCGTTTTTAACGCTTTTTCAGGAGTTTGAGGATTTATTTGATCATGCCTTGCTTATTTTGGGATCATCTATTTATTGTATTTGGAATTCATTATGTTGATGTAATTCCTTTATGATCCACTTTATGAACTTGATTTGTATTTGTATTTGACGTTTGGTTCACATTTGACTTTGTATTGTATTTGATAAACCTTTGGCATGATTAATATATTCCGATGTTTTGTTTATTGGTTGTAAATGTTGTAATCCTTGACTCTTGATATCTTTAACTGGAACACTCCGTGTTTCCGCTTTGAGCGGGGTGTGACAGTTTGCAAACGTGTCAAAAGGTGAGTAACGGGCGAGCAAGATATAGATAAATGACATGTGGAATACGCCTATTTGACTGAGTATGAGGATGTGCATTTACTCTATTACGGGTTTTAAGATTTAAGTAATATATTCATTTACAATTATATATTTTAAGTGTGCATGTGGCATAGATAGATTTGCATGTTGTGCAAGGTTTATGATGGGCAAGAAATTAAGAAATTACATAATTGATAGTTAAGAATCACTTATGTAGTTAATTGGCATGATTATGATAGTTAAGGATCCTTAGAGAGCACGTATAATCTATGCCTAGTAACTCATGCCAAATGCCCTTATTCACTAAGTTTTGTACTTATAACTCGTTTTATGTTAACATGCTTTTAGGTGAAACAAGCGGGTCAAGGAGGGATTAGTTGTGAACTTGTTAAGAATCACTTATGTAGTTAATTTGCACGGACAAACATAAACAATTCGGCAATGTGCGTACATATGCATAAATCAACAATTGTGCAGCGCACAATTAAGCAGACATTCATCAACATTAACCAGCTGCCTACCGCTTTTGCCTTGGCCAACTTCTTCATCCATTGAATGAAAATGCTTCATATCTGTTCTGAAGTTTAATATGATCTGCAGCCCCCTTGGAAGATGGTTCCGACTCTTGTTTAAAAACATCAACATTCCGATTCTCTGAATTAAATTGATGATCCTTGTTCTTCATTCCCATAGCTTCAACATGTTCATCACCCGCCATAAAACTGGTATTTGATGTCTCTTTTGATAATTGACGTTCTGAGTTAAATATAAAAAAATTGTTTATTGCCTTTTACAAATTAGATGAAGCTTATTAGATTTCGATTTTTTGAATATGAATATGAATCATCTAAATAAACTTAAGATCTGAACCGAACTGAACCAAATAACTATTCGGTTGGATTGGTTTTTAAAATTCAGTTTTATATTGATATTTAAATGTATATCCCAATAATTAGAGAGACACTTATACCCTTATGTCTCGAAATAGGGTGTTTAAATTCTGAACCAAATTACAAAGACACCACTAGACGAGTCTTCATTTACTGCTGGCATAGGGTTGAACAAACTTAAAAACTTAGAACCATAGTGCATAACCAAAAGTGTTATAGTCACCTCTTGATGTATTATAACACAACTGCCCCATACTTCATTATTATGAGTCACAATACTCATGGCATTCTCCGCGTTACGTTGATTATTCCCATAATTTTCGTTCTTGTTATGATCATTTCAGCGCTCCGCCTTTCTGTCATCTTTTCACACATCCTGAGTGTTACGTCATCCAGAAGTCACAAGCCACCATTTGTTAAAAAATAAAAGTCGAATATGCATAATAGAGTTTTTCAGAGTTGGATACGTACAATTGTAAATCGAACAAAGTTTGTTACATTTTCATTAGCTTAACCCTTTTCTTTATTATTATTTCTATTTTCATTATAGGGTTGGGCTAAATTGTATTATGAGTGTATATTTACAATGTATTTAATGTATTGGGAAAAACTTTGACAATTAAAAATTGTATTAATGAAGGTCTAAATTTTACATATTGAAAAATAATCAAAAAGGTATTTTATTTTTAAGTGTATTAATTGCAAAAATTAAATATGCAAAGAAAAGAGGTCGAGATAGCTTGGTAGTTGTCCCTTTTATACTTTTATTATAGCAAAAAAAATTATAATTTATAATATATATTAAAAAAATGTATTAAAAGTCATATGTTAAAGTATTGGCCATTAAATAAATTTAAATATTAATTTTACACATTTGTTAAAAATGTGTAAATCGAACAAAGTTTGTTACATTTTCATTAGCTTAACCCTTTTCTTTATTATTATTTCTATTTTCATTATAGGGTTGGGCTAAATTGTATTATGAGTGTATATTTACAATGTATTTAATGTATTGGGAAAAACTTTGACAATTAAAAATTGTATTAATGAAGGTCTAAATTTTACATATTGAAAAATAATCAAAAAGGTATTTTATTTTTAAGTGTATTAATTGCAAAAATTAAATATGCAAAGAAAAGAGGTCGAGATAGCTTGGTAGTTGTCCCTTTTATACTTTTATTATAGCAAAAAAAATTATAATTTATAATATATATTAAAAAAATGTATTAAAAGTCATATGTTAAAGTATTGGCCATTAAATAAATTTAAATATTAATTTTACACATTTAAATCAAAATGATGATATCATGACATCATAATTAATTATAGAAGAAAGAGAGAGGGAGAGAGAAAAAAAGACAAATAATTTGTTTTTTTTTTGTAATAAATATTATTTATGATTTATATAAAATGTATTTTGTATTTTATTTAAATACTTTATATAAAAATTAAGTCTTTTTTTTCTAATTAATGTATTTCTTATTTATATTAATGTATTATTTATTTTATAAATATATTATTTTTATATTAAAGAAAATGAAAATAAAAAAATTTGATGGGTCCCAGATTTCGGTGTTATGGCTGGGGGTATTTCTCGTGTTATGTTATACGTTGTGTTAAGGTGACGTGGTCATAACACCGACAATTTCAGTGTTATGACTGCGTATGCTCTAATCATCTAAACACCCAAATGGCCCACATATAAAACCTAGCAGAATTCAACTCTTTTATTGAATTTATAAACACCGTATCATAATTTTTTAATAATTGTATTATTTTCGATAGAGTTCTCTACGTATACAAATAAAAAAAATCAAGCTCAAACATCTACATATAAACGAAACAACAAATATATGATATCACAACTCATATTGTCATATATTGTTAATGATACACGATGTTCCATCAGTTTTTACATATTATATTTGAATTTTTTAAAATAAAATTGTCCGCGTATACGCGGGAAATAAACTAGTTATTAATATTATTACTGAAATGTTGATCTTATAAAAATTAGAGAAAAACATACATTAATG